>JAODAL010056834.1:0-23047 GCA_025379985.1 Phyllomedusa bahiana
GGGAATGTAGAATTTGTTAACAAGCGGAGTTTTGTTTATAAAAGCTGAGACTTACTTGTCCTGACATTCTGCATCCTGGAGCTGCGGGCTACAAGCAACAGGCACTGCAAGGCGTTGCCGACTGCCTGGGATTTTTGCCGATTGACCGGCTTCCTTCTCCTCCTCTGATGGCATCAGCGATTTGGCGTCAGAGGAGAAAAAATCATCCTCTTTGGCCTCTTGATCTTTTGAAATGCCTTCTGACCCCAACTGCATTTTGTCATCAAAGAGGTCTTCAGAAAATGGATTATCCCACAGTGGTGGGTACACGAGTTAACATTTGGGCTGCCTTCGCTTCATGTGGGACGGATGCTGACGATGATGATGACGACATTTGTGGCCATGACTGGGAGGACGAGGAGGTAAGACTGCTGGATGCAGGCTGCATTAACCACTGAAGAACAGATTGGCAACGCTGTTCATTACTGAGATTCACAGGGCACCGACCCAGCGATGACAGGCCTGACCGAAAAATCTGTGGCTTGCCGTGTTGTGCCAGCACTGGAAGGAGCACTTCTTTTCGTACCTCAAACCTCCATGTCCTACACCCCTCTTTGCTCGCTTACCACCTGTATTTCGCTCCATGTTCCGAAAGATAAAAATTTAAAAAGGTATGGAAGAGTTTTTGACAGTCTCTTTTTGAAAGACAGCAAATCACAGCTATTCTTAAATCCCTCTAATTTCCAACAGCCAACTAGGATTAGAAACAGAATTGTTTCTATCGAATACCTGTGAAATGCGGTCTGGTGGAAGAACCGTAACACAATACGCACCCTCCTTTCAAAAGCCTGTCTGTCTGTCCGTCTGGAGGCCCCCATCCCACCCCGCACAGCTGGACAGCGCTAGATGCTTCTTTAAAAGTCTCTGTCCCACTAAATAAGAACTGAAATTCTCAATCTACCTATATTCTAGTTTCACAGCTAAAAGAAATAGTTGTCTGTATGAATAAAGTTTAAAAAACTGTGTCTCTGAGCTGAGCTTACTGAGAGACACGCAGCACACGTCTTGCTCTAATGTTAGACACTGAAAGACTGATGCTGAACAGGAAACGCTGTTCTATGCAAAACGAGGTCATGTGATTTTTCCAACCAATGACAACTATACACATCACAGTCATGACGTCGCACACCCAGCTCACCCTGCTCTATGCTCTAAGATGATTTGCTGGCCGCCAAAATGACAGGAAATGCTGAAAATGGCGCAATGGTAATAGATTATCTGCAGATTGTCACCTAAAATATCGCGTGATTGGCAATTTCCGATCAGCCTAAAAATCGTGTCAATTTCAACTTTGTCGATTATAATCGCTCATCCCTAATCAGCATGTGTTATACTGAATGAAGCTGTAGATTTCCTCTGGAATTTTCCTTCTTTTGTCAGCATACTTATGCTTTGTAAAGATTTTGTATAAATAAACTTATATTTTTATTGGATCGGTCAGGAGTGAAGCTGTACCATTCACCATTGATTGAATTTCTCGTTTTGTACATTGGAAGCGGCCTCTTCCAGGAACATGCCTCCTCCCTTCTCCACAAGCCATCTTCAGGTACGCCGATCAACCCATGCTATTTTGCTGACTTATGGATAAAGTTATGTTTCAAGATAGGGATAGGTTTAGAGAAAAAATTCCCTACAAAATGATTTCTTTCATAAGTTCAGTCGAAGCAGTGGTAAATCAACAGGGCCCCATTCAAGCAACACTATCCCCACGTAGAATATTCCTCCTGTAGTATTTTTGTACCCAGTATCATCTCTCTGTTATAACCATTGTCTGTGCAAAGTTGGCTATAAAATCTATTAAATAAAGAATGAGGAGTAACATTATGATAGAGGTCACGTCTAGTTTGCAAGTTCAAGCAGAGTAATGTATTACATAACACCTATCTAAAGGGGTTTCCCCATCTTAGATATTTCTAAGATCACAGGATGCCAAAAATGTCTGCTATGTGCAAGTCCTAGCTGGTGAGGTAACTACTGCTCATCACATCCAGGTGACTTGCTCTATTCCCTTCTTTGGAAGTCGGGAAAACAGCCAAGCACTCTTGCTCAGGTGTTTGTGAAGTGAGTGCTGTGAGCCATGCACATGCACAGGCAACGCTACATTAATTTTCTACCAGAAGGCAGCAGCCTTCTCACTAGTTAAAGGAGTTGTCTCACTACAGGCTTTCAGCCAACTTCAAAAATCCTATGCTGTATTCAGGGGCGTGCTTCTTGTCTGCCTCTTCTCCTCCCTCTTCCCCCCTCCCCTCAGCACACAGACAGCTCTCCTCCTCAGACTGCAGTAACTTCTATACAGCAGGGGGAGGGCGAGGGGGTTTGCTGCCAGGGTTAACCCTATGTGTGCCTGCCTAGATCTGCTGCAGGCTGCTCACTGCTGGATCACCTGCACTGTCAGCTCCACAGAGGAGACAGCAGGGAGAGGGCTGATCTATGAGTGTGGAGAGGTCTGTGAAGCTGTGTATGCTAATAGCAGAGCAGGGGGGCATGTAAGTGTTCCTATACCCCCTGCTCAGCATACATATCTCCACGGACATCACAAGCAACAACAAACGAACCCTGTCAGAACAGACACATGGCAGCTGTGAAGTGAGTTACTTTAATCAGGATGAGTCACGAATACAGCAGAGCAGGGAGGAATATGAAGCGTTCACATGCCCCCCCTGATCTGTTCTATTAGTATAGTCAAAGCTCCACAAGCACATCATGATTATAGTAACACACTTCACTGCTGTCACATCTACTGACCACAGATCAGCCCTCACCTCTGCTCTCCTCATTCTGTGTAGAGAGCAGAGGGAGCAGGCACACACAGGGTTAATCCACACAGACACAGAAGCCAGAGCCCTCCCCCTCCCTTCCCTACAGAAGCATACTGTGCGGGAGGGGCTCTGTGCTCTGACCTGTATTCAGAAACAGATGAGTCATCAGCACTGACAGCCAGTGAGATAAAAATCAACAGGTCGGCTGCTATTGTGAATTCACGAGCTGATGCACTCCTACTACCAGGGATAACTCAAAATCAGTAGGACATTTGTAATGAACATATATATTGCAAAGCTGCTTGTTTTTTAAAGATCTTTTAATTAAAACCCAATCATTGTAGCGAGACAACCCCTTTAAGATTAGGATCAGGAACCCCACATCTATCAGACATCAATTGTATATCCTTTGCCATAAATATCTAAGATGGGAATGTTATTTGTCATCAATTGCTTTACTTTTGAGCTTTTTAAAGTTCTTATCTATTGGCTTGTTCTAAGTGGTAGAGAGCTCTGCAGTATTGCTTTGCACATCTTCAGTGCAGGCCACCGAGATCCTTAAATGCAACATGTAGGCTACAAACTCACACCAGTATTTCATTGAAACCCTACAGTGTCTGTAAGCAGCACAAGTATCATCACCAAGGACAAAATCAATATGCAGTCTGACTACCTTTACTGCTGAAATAAAATGACCTTTAATGGATAAATAGAATAATGTTATCATATCTCTCAGCACTTTACAGTCGGGAAAATAACACATAAAATAATAACAGAACCCAAACAAGGTATTAAACAATGAGATGAAAATAACGATGTTATATAGTTACATAGTACAGTTGAAAAAAGACACGTGTCCATCAAGATCATTTAAGGGTGGAGAAAATGTGGGTGAAGGGAGGGAGAGAAGGAGTTCAAGCCCACCCTCCCCACTGGTGAATGCCCTGAAACCCACAAGGCAAGAACCAATCTGCTCCAGGGGTGACCCCATCTCTGACCCCAGAGCCGCCACCAGACAGGATCCTGAATTTTACATGGCTACATACGTATTAATTTTCCTTAGTTTCAGGAAGTTATCTAAGCATTTCATGAAACTCCTAACTGTTCCTGCTGTGACCAGCTCCTCAGGCGGCTATTCCATAGATTTATAGTTCTCACAGTGAAGAACGCTTTTCTCCTCTGGAGACTGAATCCTTTTTTCTCCAGCCGAAGGGAATGTCTCCTTGTCTTTTAAGGGGGCTTTACATGAAATAATTAATTGTTTACAATGAAGCGGTCATCAGTGTGTGATGGAGCCAAAGGACATTCACTTCTTTCCCTTTCTGTGACTCTTCCAGTCTCTCACTATGTCTGTTGCAACCTGCGGATGACACCCTGTGACACTCTATGCTCAGTGGCCACTTCAGTCTGAGAGAATCCTACTTGAAGGCTTGCAATGGTGAGGTACTGTTGATCAATTGCAAGGTGTTGTCTTGGTCTCATGATGTCAAAATGTGAACAGCATAGTGAGGAGGACTGTTTAAATCCCAATTTAAATTGATCCACTAAATGTATTGGGTGATTCTGGGATCAAACACCTGGAGTGAATTTTGCTATTAAGCTCTTTGTTAAAGATCAGCAAATGGTGCAAAAAGTACTGAAACATTGAACAGTTGGACACGTGCATTCTAAAATTGAGATGGTCTCATTTATTGCATTTAAAAAGAATTTCAAGGAATTTTATATTCTTCCTAAAATTTTAACCGAAAGCCAAATATTTGTAGCTTTCTTTGAGCATTGTAAATACAGCCACGGAGCATTAAAGGGGTTGTCTCACTACATTGATTCATCCGACCTAAGTCCTGTTTTTTTGGTTTCATTTTGAATTCAGGGGCATGTTTACTGGCTTTTACTAGGCTGCAGTAGAAGCCAGGTCTGTAGCTATAGCAACCAGTGCTGGCAGCCTATCAGGATAGACCAAACAGGTCTGTAGCTATAGCAACCTGAGGAGCTGATGCAGCCTATACAAGAGGAGATATCTCAGAATAGGTAGGATACTGTTAATGGACACATATTGCAAAGTGACTTGTTTTTGCAAGATCTTTAACACAAAAAGTATTCCTTGTAGTGAGACAACCCCTTTAAGATAAATAGCAAGTATATATCTGATGATGCAGGGCAGTAAGGGAGTTAATATAAGGATCCCTGGTTGTCTATGGCAGTAAACGTGTTAATTTCAATGTCACTGGTGATTTACAGCAGTGCAGGGTTTAATGTGAAGATTCCTGATGTTCTAGGGTAGACTAATAGCTAATTTTAGGATCCCTGATGGAGGCCAGTGGAGGGGTTAATCCTTCATATCTGCAGTCCAGTGGTTACTCTCCTCTCCAGATTCTAGAATTGCCTTGACTGTAACTTTTTGATCTGTAATTGTAACTACTGATCACAGAGGAGACTGCAGCAAGGGATAGAGAGGACTGTGCAGCAAAAAAAAAAAAATGAACAATAAATAAAGTATATTTGGTATCATCGCATATGTAATGACCTATCCTATAAATCTGTCACCTTATTTAAGCTGCCCGGTTGAAACCCCCACCCCTCGCTCCGTCCCAAAAAAAAAAAAAAAAACATTAACAAAATTGTGATTTTCCTTATCCAACAGCACAAAAAATGAAATAAAAAACAATCAAAAAGTCATATAAACTCCAAAGCACTACCAAAGAAAATGTCAGTTCATCCTGCAAAAAAGCCCTTACACAGTCCTATATATGGAAAAATAAATAAATTATGGCTACAAGAAGATAGCAATGCATAAATATTGTTTAACACAATAACTGAAGGCACTTCAACATAAAAAAAACTATATAGAATGGGTATCGCCATAATTGAATCGACCCAAAGTGTAAAACCAACTTGTCGTGTATACTGCTCGGTGATCCTGTCTTTAAAGGGAACCTGTCACATAGGTTATGCCCCCCTTGCTGAGGACAGCACAAGCTAGTGACAGAGATGCTGTTTCCAGCGCTGTGTCCCTTATTCTGTAAGATGCAGCAGTTTTAGAGCATTTACCCCTCAAATATTATTCATGAGTAGGTGTTAGCTCCACCCACCAAAGGCTAGCCCGCCCACTGACAGTTATTCACATGTTTCTATCTATTCAAAGTAATAGATTTATCAGTTGAGGTGGGCAGGGCTAGCCTCCGATTGGCCAGGTTTCAAAAAAACTGACACTCTGAAGGACTCTTCGAATGACTCTTCTGGCTGAAAAATGCAGATTTGAGCATTAAATACACGAAAACTACAGCATCTTACAGAATAAGGGACACAGCACTGGAAACAGCATGTCTGACACTGGCTTGTGCTGTCCTCAGCAAGGGGGGCATAACCTATGTGACAGGTTCCCTTTAATATCGCACACTGAACACTGTAAAAATGAAGCCCCAAAAAACAATGGCAGAACTGCGTTTATTTCCCCTCATTTTCAAGGGCCAAGTGCTAAAAAAAAACATGGAACACCTGTGAACCCAAAATGCACAATACACTCCTTATCGTCCTTTCTTCACCGACATTTTCCCCACCCTTGTTTGAACTTGATGGACATTTTTCTTTTTTTCAACCGTACTATGTTACTATGAAATCCCTGAGGGGTGTTGAATCCAAGATCAGGTAACTTCTGGAAGGTTTCCCCTACTCTGGTACTTTGGGGGCTTTATAAATGCAACATGGCAGCCACCAAAATCTGCTTTCCAAAAGCCAAACAGCGCTCCCTCTCTTGTACACCCTGACATGCGCCCAAACAGCAGTTTATACACATATATAGGGTATTGCCAAACTCGGAAGAAATTGCATAACATATTTTGGGTACTTTTTTACTAGAATTTCTTGCAAAAATGATACATTTTCAGCTAAAATTGTAGATTGTTGGAAAAAAAATATTTTTTCATTTTCACAGCTTAACGATTTGTGAAAGACGTATGGGGTCCATATACTCAGTAAATCCCTGAATATATTCTTTAAGGGGTGTAGTTTAGGACTTAGGATGTCTGTAAATCTGTAATGGCGCTTAAGGAAAATCATATTGAAAGTGAGAACCCAAAGTCCTGTAGGTGCTCCTCCTATTCTGAGGTTTGTGGTTGAGCCAAATAGTGACACATGTAGGATATCTCTAAAAATGGCAGAATTGGGGGAATCAATGTTGAGTTGCAATTCCCTGGTCACATTTACCGTGTTCCAGTGAATGATAGATAAAAATTGAAAATCTGCAAAAAAAAAGTGAAATTTTACCTTCACTTTGCTTTAATTTCTGTGAAACACCTGATGGGTTAATAAACTTCCTAAATTCTGTTTTGAATACTTTAAGGGGTGTAGTTTCTTAGTTGGAGCTATTTATGGGGGTATCTAACATACAGGCCCCTCAAAGCCAGAACTGGATTGGTAACCTAAAAAAATCAATGTTACAAATTTTCTTGAAAATGTGAAAAATTACTACTAAATTTCTAAGCCCCCTAATATCGTAGAAAAAAGACATTTCAAAAATTATGCCAATGTACAACAGACATATGGTTGATGCTAGTAGTAAACTATTTACACGCTGAAATTTGTGAGCTTTGAAAATGGCAATTCTTTTTCAAATTTTGACGATATTTTGATATTTTTCACAAATAAACAAGGATATTTACTAACTTAAAGCACAGTGTCACAAGAAAACAGTCTCTGAATAACATGGATAGGTGAAAGTAGTAAAAAGTTATTCCCACATAAAGTGACACATGTCAGATTTCAAAAATGGGGCTCTGTCAGGAACATCAAAACCAGTTGTGGCGGTAAAGGGTTAAATATATTTTGTATATTCGGATCTAAAATGAATAAAGCATTGTTAGTATCTTCACATTATATATATATATATATATATATATATATATATATATATATATATATATTATATACAGAATAGTATAAATAATGTAACTATAAATTTCTGCTAAATCAACCTGTGCTGACCAGAAAAAAAGCAGGAAACCAATGAGTTAAATATTTTCCTTCATGATATGATATAAATGCAGCTACAATACCTATTTTTAGCCTGAGAAGACCTGGTTAAATTCCTGTGGTTTCATACTACACTATTTGGTATTTAGTGCATATTTTAAGTACCCTAACCCTTGGAAGATATTGACTGTCCTTCCCGTGATCCATGTGTTACAAAAGCAAAAATATGCAAATGATCCAACTCTGAAAGAGCCCCTTTCTCTACTACACCATCTTTCTTATAAAGCTACATATCATTCAACAAGCACCTGACCAATGGCCAAAGGGGGGGGAAAAGAGATTCAGAAGCTCAAAGCTTTCTTAAAGGTCACACGCACCAAAAGGGGATTGGGTGGTATAAAGCCTCATCTTAGTCAACATCTGGACTCTCCATAAGAACATGGTTAGGTGTCCTGTGTGATGCTAAAGTTTTGAAAATTAAAAGGCTATTCCCATCTCATTGATTGAAATCAAAGAATACATCTATTATAATTAATGTATTATAATAGTTACTGCTATAAAGGCATACATTCAGAATTTGCTGGGAAACCCGCTCAATCAAATAGCAGGGATGTTATCAATAGATCATAAGCCAGCCGGGAGCACAACACTTAGCCGTATAACTGGCACCTTTGCTTGATCTATGTGCAACTGTTATACTACCAATCATCCCCCTCATAGATAAGAAAAGAGATGTTGCACTCCTTATAATGATTATTGATTTATGGGTGCACGTGAAACCAATCCTGAACGTACTTCTCTGAGGAAGGGAAGATCTCTCCTTAGGGAGAGCACCGAACGAACGGCTTGTAGAGTTTTTGTTTTGCCTTTTCACCCTCTACTTAGCATCTGTATATCACAAGGCATTATGGGAAAGGGGCTGAGAAGCCCACAGCGCCCTCTGTTGGTTGTAACAAATCCTCAATTTGCTTTTGACCCACCGAGTCTTGAGAAAGCACACCATAGAAGTTGCTTTAGAGGAGAAGATTTAATGTGACAGATATCTAGACATTTTCCCAGTGTAACATAGATTGGATACCAATGTGACATAGGCATTCCAAGTAAGCAGATTATAGAAGAGAGAATGTTTTCTGCTCATCCGAGACTTCCTCAGTAAAATATATAGCTGACTGGCTGAAGTAATGACTGAACCCAGTAGGAGGCAACTTTTATGGTGTTCCGTGAATTTCTCAAAGAAGCCCACTCAGAGATAGTCGCTGTGTGAGTGGCTGTTGATCACTATTTTTTACTTGAGCAAGCTTCCCTTTATGGCACTTCTGCAGCTCTTTTGAATCTTGTATGAACTGGTTTTTATGCCATGTGCAGTTATGTGCTAAGCAATTGTTCATCAGTGTCCTGTATCTCTGCAGCTTTTCACACGTAGCACTGAGGCTTTTATTGCCTCCTGTAGGGAATGGATTTCTGACCTTCCCCATATAGCAGTAAGTATGGACATTTTTTTCTGTGATTTAAGTAAATAATGTCCCATTTTTTTCTGTGAATTTTTATCTCACTGAGTAATTTTAAACACATAAACAAATAAAACTACTAAACGCTATCACCAAATACATTGCTGTTCTAATTTTTCTTTCTTTCAAAGTTAGAGCAGTTCTTATCTCCTGCGCTTATTTACAGAATGTTTCCTATATTACCAACCATTTCTGTCTGCCCTACAAGCCTTAGTCAGGATGGTGACATGCCTCTCTGCTGTGTCTTATCAGCAGCCAGAAGCTTGTTTATATTTCTTACTGATAAATGATAACCCTTTATAGCTCTGTAACATTGTGCCTTATTGTTAAAACCCTCCGTCACCCATGTTCCTCTAACAGGCTCAACTATGAATAGCAGAGCTGACATATCGTTCACTGCTGTAGAACTACTTAGAGCCTCAACAGGAAGTGAGAGACTGAAGCTGGAGTGGAAGAGTAGGTTTTGTGAAAACAGCCAGATGGAAAAACTACTACAAGTCTCTGCATGTACTGGAGAGGCACTGTTGTGAACACTAAGATAAAACCACATATTTTTATAACATTTTGATAAGAATATGACTGTAATAGGAATTGAATTATATTATTAAAAAATCTTGTGGATCAATGGATCACTATAAAGCTTCTATATTAAATTGATTATACTGTCAATATGTCAAGTATTACAAATTCATAATAACATAGTTAGCAGATTATGAAACCAGGCTGCAGCAGCCCAAGTCAGAGATCTTCTCCCAGCAATGACCAGGCATTCATTTCATGGCAAGCTACAAAGGATCCTTGATAGCGTTAATAAGTCATCCTGGATGCAAAACCTAATACAATGGACTAAGCAAATAAAACCAAGATAATTGCAGGCCATCAGAAACATTAACATGCTCGAGGAACATAAAGAAGAAATATTTGCAATCATTTTTGCATTATTTGTTGGTAAGGCTTTGTTTACGGTTTCTTGGGGCGGGAGCATTTGCCAGAGCATTAGAAGGAAAGTGCCAGGTTCACTGCAGCCTCTCCCCAAGTGGAGTATAGTTAAGGCACTCAGATGGTGAAGGCTCATCAGCTGTGCCCACTTCAGCATAGCAGAAGCCAGCTACAGTATAATGCATAGCCAGGCTCCTGATGAAACCTCAGGAATAGGAGCTAGCTTAAGCCCTAGATATCCCCCATTAACATGTTGATCCATGCTGCGACAGATTGTATCACCATTAACCAGTGCCTGAATACACAAAAAAAAAAACACAAAGTTCTATGTATAAAACTACTAAATAATATAGTCATACATTTACCAGATAACACTGCTACACAAAATCAGGATCTGAAGGCTAATATTACCAATTACTACCACACAGTGGCTGAATAATACCACTACATAGCATCATTATATAGTGGCTGAATAATACCTCAACATCAAGACCACATATCACTGCAAGATGGTGGCTGAGTATAACCACCACATCCTGGCTGAATAATACCACCACAGCATGAACATATATCACCACCACACAGTGACTGAATAATACACCACATGATTACGACATATAAACCATTATACTACGACCAAAATTACCACTGATCATACAGTGGTAGATACCAGTTGTATGGAGGTGCCCTGCAAACATATAAGTGATTACAGTAGAATTACATCCAGTGACTCACAGGAGACATCACTGATGAGTTGTTCTATTCTCTAATGAGTTGTTCTCTTTCTCTTTTTTTTTTTAACCATCCAGCCGAGACCAGCATGACGACTTCTCCCAGCCACAATTCTTCACTGTAGAATTTCCCTAACAAATATCTTAGACTTCTCACTTTTTCAGTATTTCACTACCAATTTTTACCTCTGTACATTTTGTAGCTAGCCTTCATAAGACCTGAAATGAGAAAAGCAGTGAAAGTCTCTTCTCATTTATTGGAAAAAAAAATATTACCCTATATTTCAGCTACATCCACATGTGCTGACCTAACCACAGAAAAAAAAAATGAATGAAAATCCATGAGTTATATTTTTTTTCCTAATGAGGTGCCGAACTGCCTATTTTAAACTGAGAAGACTTGGTTAAAGTCCTGTGCTTTTATACTACACCATTTTAGTATTTAGTGCATATCTTAAGTACTGTAACCCTTGGAAAGTAATGATTGTTCTTCCAATGATCCAATGTTCCAAAGTTTTCGGTCCCACTAACCCATGAATTAGCTATTCTAGAAAATTGTTTTATTAGATGTTCCCCCTTCTGTTAAATCTGTTTTCCTCCATATCTTAATAGCCGCTAGAACAACTATTTCCCATAACTGAAAGTAACCGAGAGATCCTTCCTTTCAAGAATTAACGAGTTAACTTTAGTTGCACGTGTGAATTTAGATTAATAGACCCACCATATACCAGTCATAAAAAGAAAGCTCTGTGGTCTATGTGGTTAACATCCGAACACTGCCCATTGACTTATTTGTAATTATGCTGCCAACGTTACAGTTATATGTAAAGTATAATTAAATATATTATAAAACATGTATTTATTGATATATACACTTCTAGTGTACACATCTTATCCACAACCTTGTTCGCCAGTTAGTTCTATTATTGTGAGCCTTTTGCAACATTTGTTGTATTCTTTCTGTTCTAATGATCTGAAATGTACTTATTATGCACTTAAATGTATGCACTCATTATTGCTGTATGTTTAATTGCTGCTCTTAATACTACTAAAAAAAATATCTTTAAAGAAGAGGTAAAAGTTTGAGGGACCGACTTGTCCACAACTACTTTGGTACTTCTAGTGGCTCCATGATGTGGCTTAATAAACCACTTCTAGGTTGATATAGATGTAGTGACTGTGTATCGTGTATATTTATTGAAACCGGTAAATCATTTCATAGTACAGTGCTCTCCAGAGACTGTCAAACACTCATTTCATCACCTCCAAAACCAGGGGGGTCATTTACAAAGTCACATGTTGTAGTTTAGAATACATCAGTAAAACAATTGGAGAACTTCAGAGTTGTGTTGGGGAACATACAGTTGAAACCAGAAGTTTACATACACTATATAAACAGACACATATTCATGTTTTTCACACTATCTGCCATAAAATCAGAATAAACCTTACCAGTTTTAGGTCAACTAGGATTACCAAAATTATTTATATTTGCCAAATGGCAGAATAATGAGCGAGATAATTTAAGGCATTTTTATTACTTTCTGCAAAGTCAAAAGTTTACATACACTAGGATTGCCTTTAAACAATTTGGGACAGTCCATATGATCATGTCATGTCTTTGGAAGCTTCTGATTTATTGTCAACACAATTGTGGATGTTTTTTTAATGCACATCAGAAACACACTTCTTCTGTGTGTAACATCATGGGAAACTGTAAAGAAATCAGCCAAGATATCAGGAATAGAATTGTGAACTTGCACATGTCTGGAACATCCTTGGGTACAATTTCCAGATAACCTGAAGGTCCCTCGTTCATCTGTACAAACAATTATATGCAAGTACAAACAAGATGGGAATGTCCAGCCATCATACCGCTCAGGAAGGAGACCGGTTCTGTGTCTCAGAGATGAACGTTCTTTGGTCCAACAGTGCATATCAACTCAAAAACAAAAGCAAAAGACCTTGTGAAGATTGCTGGGGAAGCTGGTAAGATTGTATCATTACCAACAGTGAAATGAGTACTGTATCAACATGGGCTTAAAGGTCACTCTGCCAGGAAGAAGCCATTACTCCAAAAGAAACATATAAAACCCAGATTAATGTTTGCAAATGCACACAGGAACAAAGGCCTACATTTCTGGAGACATGTCCTGTGTTCTACAAAACTAAAAATGAACTGTTTGGCTGTAATGACTATCGTTACGTTTGGAGGAAAAAGGGAGAAACTTGGAAGCCTAAGAACAACATCCCAACTGTGATGGGGTGGCAGCATCATGTTGTGGGGTTGTTTTGCTGCAGGAGGGACTGGTGCACTTCACAAAATAGATGGCATCATGAGGAAAGAAGATTATGCAGCAATACTGAAGCAACAAATCAAGACATCAGCCAGGAAGTTAAAGTTTGGGTGGAAATGGGTCTTCCAAATGGACAATGACTCGAACCATACTGCCAAATTAGTTACAAAGTGGCTTAAGGATAACCAGGTCAATGTTGTGGAGTGGCCATCACAAAGCCCTGATCTTAGTCCTATTGAAAATTTATGGCAAAGCTGAAAAGGCAGGTGCGAGCAAGCGACCTACAAACATGGCTCAGTTACATCAGTTCTGTCAGAAGGAACGTGCCAAAAGTCCTACCAACTATTGTTAGAAACTTGTGGAAAGATATCCAAAATGTTTGACCCAAGTCTTTCAGTTTAAGGGCAATGCTACCAAATGCTAATGAAATGTTAGTAAACTTTTGACTTTGCAGAAAGTAATATAAGTGCCTAAAAAAAATTCTCTCATTATTCTGGTATTAATAAATATTTTGGGTAATTCTAAATGACATAAAACGACAAGGTTATTCTGATTTCATGTCAAAGAGTGAGAAAAACATACATATGTATCTTTTTATATAGTGTATGTAAACTTCTGGTTTCAACTGTATTAATGACTTCCACCACAACAGAGATTCTCCAATTACCACCACATCAATAAGATACATAACGGAGTCCCCCTGTCAAGGATGGAGATTGGGACAAGGAATTGCCACAGAGGGAAGTATTTTGGATTTTCAGATTGAAACCACCTCTTTTAATGACCTCAATGAAAAACATAATTTCTGCTGTTTTATTTCATTGTTTTATTTGTAGTTTTCCTTTATGTGTTCTGCATTACCCCTCCTTCATTAATATAAGTAGAGCATTTTTTTCTTTAAAGGGTTTTTTTCACTACACAGATTAGCTTTTAACAGAAAGGGACAGTTAAATTAAGATATTTATTTACATTGGTCAATAGATTTTACTTTAGTCATGAGATAAGAGACATTTTATCAGCTCTATGAATCCACACAGGTTTCTATGGTAACCTGCATACCAGGAAGACGTCTGTTATTTGATTAGCTGGCAGAGCAGGGACTAACGTCACCCCACAGATGAACTGAAGGGATTGAGCTCTGAGTGAACTAATTCGATCTAGCAAGAGGACTGAAAAGCATCACTGTATCTGTAAACTTGTTGGAGATAACAATCTCCTGCTCTGTCAGAGTAATGGCTTAAAGTTAATATATGCTAATAATTGCTGTAGAACCACCCACAACCTGAGGAGACTGAGTGCAAAACTGCCTGTGAGTCAGTTAAATAGTGTGCTGAGAAAACCGCTTTAATTGCTCTCCTTTCAATATTCTGGCCAGTATGATATTTGTTATTATTTTTTATTATTATTATCGTTTATTTTGGAGCGCCCTTGATTCCAGGGCGCTGTACATTTCAGGCGGGTACATAAATAACATTGGTCAGACAATTACAAAGTGACAATAGGTGATTAACACTGGTACAGAGGGAGAGAGGTCCCTGCCCGTGAGGGCTTACAATCTACAGGGAAGGGGTGAAGAGACAGGAGGTGAGGGGCAGACATGTTTGTGGAGTTGTAGGAGTGCAACACGGTTAATGTTGGTTATAGGCAATCCTGAAGAGGTAGGTTTCAGGTTACGTTTGAAGCTGGTGAGAGAGGGGGAGAGTCTGAGGTGTTGGGGCAGTGAGTTCCAAAGTGTGGGGGAAGCACGAGAGAAGTCTTGGAGACGGTTATGTGAGGAGGTGATAAGAGGAGAGCAGAGGAGAAGGTCCTGTGAGGAGCGGAGGTTGCGTGAGGGGAGGTATTTAGAGATTAAGGCAGAGATATATGAAGGGGAGAGGTTATGTAGAGCCTTGTAGGTCAAAGTTGCTAGCTTGAACTGGATTCGCTGGGCAATAGGTAGCCAGTGAAGGGATCGGCAGAGGGGAGAGGCAGGGGAGTAGCGAGGAGAGAGGTGAATCAGACGGGCAGCAGAGTTAAGGATGGTTTGGAGGGGAGCGAGGGTGCTAGCTGGGAGGCCACAGAGGAGGATGTTGCAGTAGTCGAGGCGTGAGATGACGAGGGCATGGACCAGCATTTTGTGCTTTCAGAGTTAAGAAATGAGCGGATTCGGGGAAAAAACTTTTTAGGTGGAGGTGACAGGCAGAGGTGAGGGTTTGGATGTGGGGTTTTTAAAGACAGTTTGGGAGTAAAAGTTACCCCAGGCAGCGGACCTGTGGTTGGGAGGGGTGTACCCTTTAACGTGAAAAAATATGGGGTGGTGAGGGAGTGGGACGGGGGGGAAATAATGATTCAGTTTTCTCCATTTTTTTGGGAGAGGGAGGAGAAGAAGGGGGAAATGGGGGACGACTCAGGGTCCCCGGGGGAAGAAAGAGGTGACATTGGGCCCGGGGATGTAAGTTGGGTATCATCAGCATAAGGTTGTAATGAAAGCCTGTGATGCTATTTGGGTACCGAGGCCAAGTTATACTTACCCTTTTTGCCCCTTTTTCATTGGAATATGTTTATTTCATTATAAAATAAAATTTTACTGTTTTCTATCTTAACATAGGTTTTTTTTTCTTCTCTTTATAAATTTTATGGTGGGAATTTGTTTCCATTATTGGGTAACCTACATGTGTTAGAAGTGTCTCCTGGCAGCTGTTTCTCAATGCTGGATTGGTGTCCTCCTGCCATACTGAAGCCTGTCTGTGCTTATATATGTGCACTTTCGTTAGGCGGTATTTTGCATTGGACTGTCAGAGTCACGGCACAATGAGTTTATGGTGGTTGCTGTGATAACAGCTTAGTCTCCTCCCTACACACAGCTGGAGCGGTGCATCTGGAAGTTTGGCTTGTTTATAACAAGCATGTGTCTTCCTGGAGCGGTGGTGTATTTTCAGGAGTAGGGTGAGCATTTTTTGTCCAAAAAACTTTCAGGGGTTTATTTTTGTGTCGTCTTTTGGGTAAACCTGACATGGGGATTCCCTTTCCCAGAAAACATCCCCGGAAAAAAGTGTCGGATTGGTTTCCTTTTCAAGGATTTCCCGTTACCCCCAATCTGACTCCCTTTGTTAAAGGGGGGTTTTTCACTTAAAGGGGGTTTTTTTCCCCTGTTAAAAAAACTTGAAAAAAAAAAAACACTTTGAAAAATCTGGCCTTTTTAACGTGTCCTACCTTTTCCCTAGTTAAAATTTCCTTTTTGTATGGGCTGCATCCTCCTCAGGGGGTTTTCTATAGGGTAAAGACCTGTTTGATCTCTCCTTAAGGTGCTAGGGACTGGTTGCTTTTAGCTACAGACCTGGCTTTTTACCCGCAGCCTACAGAAAAGCCAGGGGGAAAAACGCCCCTAAATTCAAAATGGGAAAAAAGAAACAGAACTGGGGGGGGTAAGGGTGAATCCATTTCAGTGAGACAACCCCCCTTTTAAATCCTTTTTATTGGCATATATTTTTAACCGGGTTTCCTTGCCTTTTATCCCGGTGGTTTTAATTAAAACAGTTTCAAGAGTCTTTTCTTGATGGGAAGGGCCGGGACTCCTGCATTTAATAAATTTTTAAAAAAGCAATTTGCCGGACTTTAAGGGGCTGTTTGATTTGAGCAAAAGGGTTTTTTGGATTTAATGGAAAAAAAAAAGGAGATGGTAATGGTAGGGGGACTTTTAAAAAGCTGAGTCTGCCCTCCCATCCTTTGGCCCAGCGCAAGGGTCTCTTAAACCCGCTTTTTTGGGGCCCCCCCGGCATGGGCCCTGCCCAATCACATGGGCCCCAATGAAGCCTGTTTTTAACCCCCCCAAACACCCATTGATCCCCTAAATGGTGTTCGTAGGTAGCCTGCAAACCCCAAAAAACTAATTGGCAAATTTGGGGGAACCCAAAAGGGCCCCCCGCGCCTTATGGGTTTTTTAACTGGTTGCGTATCTTAAATCGGCAGCACTGAATTGGGGATTCAGGGAATATTTATTAGATTCCCGGGAAATGCATTCACCACCTGAAGCCCCTTTACTTGTGGAGTCCCCGGGCAACTGCCTAGTGTGCCCAGTGGATAAGATGGCCCTGCCCAAAAGATGGTCATGTTGTCTGTGTAGAGTGATAACTTGGCCACTAGTGGTTTAAACCCCACCATGTGTAAAATCAAGGTAAAAAAAATTTATGAAATTTGAGGGAAAAAAATTTCCCTAGCATTTAAAACTTGCTGCACACGCTTCATAAATTCATGCCATTCACGACTAAGCTGGGGACAAGGATTGGGGCAAGGATAAGGAGAGGCTAGACATCTCCCTACCCTTTTTTTGCTTTGTTGAAAAGGGGGGGGGGTGGGGGGAAAGGTTTTTTCATAACAGTTTTTCGTTTGTTTTCTGAAGCATAGGGGGGTTTGTCACTTTGGGTTTGTCTTTATGAACTTTCATGGCCCAAATTTTTTAAAGGAAATTTCCTTTTGCGTATTGGGTGGGGTTGTAATGGTAGAAGAATATTTGGGGGTTTTTCTGGGTCATCACGAAAGACAGAGATGCAAACCACACCAGGGAATAGGGTATAAGTGGCCTCCGGTTTTCACCTGAGCCCGCTGCAAGGCCTGGGATTTGGGTTTCGGGGGAAAAAATAGGTCGCTTATGCGGACGTGGCAACTCATGGAGAAAAACCAAAAAGCCAGCTAGGATTGTGGATTAGGGGAGAAGTGATGGTTTTTAAAGGCCAAAGGGAGCAACCGAAAAAAAGGTAGGTGTGGGGGTTTTGCGGCAGGTAAAAAGGCCCCCTATAGGTAAACACAAGGGAAACCCGGAAGTCAAATAAACGCAAAGGGAAAAGGGCAGCAACTTGGGGGTAATCAAAGTGATGATACCCAAAAACTGACCCAAAAAAACATTCAGGAAATTCCTTAAAGGAGTTTGGGCTCCAAAAGGCTTTCCCGCCTTTCCTCGTGTGTCTGGCAGCCCTAGGATTTTTGAATTCAGGGGGGGTGCTTTTGTTGCCTTTCTCCTCCCCCCATTTCCCCCCTCCCCTCAGGGGACACAGGAAAGCTTCCCCTTTTGGGCCCGCGTTTAAATTTATTTCAGCAGGGGAGGGCGAAAGGGGGTTTTTGCCAGGGTTAAACCCCGTGGTGCCTGCCTAGATTCCCGGGTCACTGCGGGAAACAAACCTACTTCGGGGGGTTTTTTTTGGCCGAGCTTTTTGTGCTCCTCTCCTTTGAGGGCAGGAGAAAGAGGGGGGGGTGACTTTGAGGTGGAGAGGGTTTTGAAGCTGTGAATTTTCTAATTTGCAGAGAAGGGGGGGGATGCCCAAATGTTTTCCCTTTCCCTTGCTTTGCAACAAATCTCCCCTGACATCTCAAACAACAACAAACAAAAAACCCGTCAGAAACAGACACGGGCAGCTGTGAAGTGGGGTTACTATAATCATGATGTGGTTTATAATACAGAAAAGCAGGGAGGGATATTTAAGTTCAAAGCCCCCCTGATTGTTCTAAAATTTGTATAGTCAGGGCTCCCCAGCACATCCCTGTTATAGTAACAACCTTTATTTCTGTCACATTTACCCGACTACAAAATCGCCCACCCCCGCCTTTCCCCAATTTTGTGTAGAGAGCAGGGGGGAGCGGCCAAAAGGGTTAATCCACACAGACCCCAGAAGGGCCCGAGCCCTCCCTCCCCTTCCCCACAGAAGCATATGTGCGGGAGGGCCCGTGGTCCGGCCCGTATTCAGAAGCGAAAAAATTCACCAGGAATGGCAGGGAAATGAGATAAAAATTTAAAGGTCGCTGCTATAGTGATTTAAAGTTTATGTATCCCAATACCAGGGATAACCAAAAAACAGTAGGACAATTTTTAATGAACCTTTTATTGAAAAGGGTTTCTTGTTTTTTTTAAAATCTTTTAATTTAAAAACCCAAAATTGTAGCGAGGGCAAACCCTTTAAGTTTTAAAATGGTGAAAGTCTTTTTGGGCCCGTAATTGGTTAAGCCTGTTTAAATCTTGGTGAGTGGTAAGGGGGGCGCCCTTCACGGGGCAGAACCCCCCGAGAAACCCAGGATTGGGCAGGAGTGAGAAAGGTGGAAATACATGCTTTCAAAAGGAGACAGGGGGCCCCCAATGAGAAACAGGCCTTGTCCAAGGCGGGTTTGGGGCAGGGACCCCGACATGGAAATTTTTGGGCAATGGGTACCCTACAATACAACAAATCCTGTAAGCTGTCTGTGCAAATTTTTCCCTGCATTTCCCTTCTTGACCTGTCCCCTTTTTGCTGCCTTTTTTAGCAGATCTGCAGAATGTCTGGATAAAAGTAAAATCCGGGGCAAATTCCCCCAAAAAATTAATTTTCTTTTGTAGGCGTTGTTTCACTGTAGCAAAATGCCCAAAAATTAAATTTTTTTAGATTAAAAAAAATAAAAAAAAAAATAATGACTTCTAAAAAAAGTAAAATGCCTGAGGCACATTGAAAGAAAAAAAAACTTTAAATTTATTTTATCAGTTTAAAGGGGTTTTTTTTTACACTAAAACCCGGGGTGAATTTGGGGAAAATAGGGAGGGAAAAACCAGGCCCCAGGAAATTGGGGAAGGGGGGGGTGCTATGTTCGCTGTCACTCCATGGTGTTTTTATTTTTTAGCCCTTGGAGGGGTTTAAAGGGTTTAAAAGCTGTGCCAATCTAAACGGGAAGGGCCCCACAAAAAAGTTAAAAGCCGGTTGTGATGCGGACAGGAGGGGATCAGAGTTGTTTTTAACCACTTAAATGCTGCAGTCAACACGATTGTCAGAGGCAGGTGGCTCCCTTGTTTAGCCATGAGCCCCCCCACAATGTGATTTTAGGGTATAGATGGTTGCCAGAGACCAGGTCCAATAAGATGCTTGTCACAAGCATAATACACAGCAATTTAGTGGTGTATTGCTATGTATTATAAATATGATCAAGCTTAATCTAGTCTCAAAAGTTACAGTTAACAAGAATAACTTTTCATAAAAGTAAATACAGAAAAAAAAACAGAAAACCTGTTTCCCAACACTTCATCTTTATAAAAAAAATAATAAAGTAAAAAAGATACATGTAACTGGTATCGCCATGTTTGTAATGATCCATTTTACAAAATTATGATGTTTAATCTGTATGGTGAATGCACAAAAAGAAAAAATAATCTCTGCCAAAATAGCATTGATCAAAAAGCAAATAGTTTGATTATAAGGGGTCAAAACCCATCATTAGATGTGCTTGTAGAAAAGTCACAGTACAAGAAAATGTATTCAAGTATGCCCCTTTTTAAAGCTTGCTTCCTGTCCCATAAAAAGTAAGTCATGAGAATGGCACCCTCTTAAAAACAGTTTTGGGACAGGCATGGCGGCTGTGCCCACTTTAAAACTTGGGTCTGCCAACACCAATCAAGGCTGTATAACCCCTTGGATGTTAGAGTCAAAAGTTCTTTCCACCTTCATCACTTTTAGGTGCACCCAAACTTTGGGTTTCAAGGGTTTTTTATGGCGCTTGGAGCCTTATAAAGTGTTGAAGAAATCCATGGCATGCCAGTAGGTGGTAATTAGTTTCTGTTTTATTTAAATAAGAATTATTCTATAAGCATGAATTAATCCAACGAAACAGAATAGTAACAAGCTCAGATAATTCATTGTATTTTCATTATAATTTTTGACCCCTTTTCGGCCTTTTCAAGTCGCCTGCGGATAAAGAAAAAATTTTTGGTACAAGGAAGAATTACCCAAACCCCAAATGAAATATGAAAGACCAGGGGAGATGGCAAGAGAAAAAGGAAAAAGGGAAGGGAGAAGATCAAAGGAAAACAATATCAAAATTGGTGAAATATGCTGCTTCTTTAAAATATATATATATTTTATATATATATATAATATATATATATATATATATATTTTATATAAAATATATACAGTGCATAACATATAGTAATAGCCATGGAGTGTGTGTCTATTATTTCAGCACCTTACCCTGAAAGTGTGGCATGCTTGGGAACTACAAGTCCCAGCAAGTTACTGTTGCCACACTTTAAGATAAAGGATGTGTGTGTGTGTGTGTGTGTGTGTGTGTGTGTGTGTGTGTGTGTGTGTGTGTGTGTGT
Source organism: Phyllomedusa bahiana (assembly GCA_025379985.1). Classification (NCBI taxonomy): domain Eukaryota; kingdom Metazoa; phylum Chordata; class Amphibia; order Anura; family Hylidae; genus Phyllomedusa; species Phyllomedusa bahiana. The sequence goes on from JAODAL010056834.1 coordinate 21,330, forward strand.
GTGTGTGTGGTGTGTGTGTGTGTGTGTGTGTGTGCGCGCAGATGAATCTGGCCTCAGCCAGTTTTATTTAGGCACAGTAAACATATACTGAAAAAAAAAAAAATCCTAGGCCGTCTGGCCACTAACTAAACAGAGAGCTCCCCCCCTCTACACGTTGTCTGGACCTAATGTCCAGTATTTCACATCCTGCAACTCTCCAGTACAGTAACGGCTTCCCTCCAGCCTCCGGGGCCAGAGCCTCTCTCCGGCTCCTCTGTTTTCACTACCAGCTAGAGACCACGCCCCCTCAACAATGAAGGCCCTGGCCCTTTTTTTTTATGATGCCCGAGCCCTATCCAAAACGTGGCCTGGAACATGAGGAGTAGACGCCCACACACGCATTTTTCTACTCCCATAAGAGCCAACCCAGGAACCCCTGAAAAGCCAAACTACTCCTATATAGTTGCCAACCCCCTAGAGTGGCTGACAAAACTTTACAGCTGGCTCTTATCCCACCAAGGCCAGGTATCCTTGGTGGCATGTTGTAATAACCACTCTGGTATATCTCCATCTAGTGGCAGCAACCCGGCAACTACCTGTAGCCGGTCTGTCACATATATATATATATATATATTATATATATATTATATAATTATATATATATCACAAAACCCTTTTTTTCCGAAAATAAGTCAGGGTTCTCCTAAAGGTGCACTGTGTCTTTTTTAGAGGGGATGCCTTATTTTTTCCACAAAAAAATTATACTTTGCTATACTAGTGTCTGTGTATATATATCTTAAAGTTTAGAGTCACAAACCATAGGATATATGTATGTAAAGGACATTTTATTGCAGTTGCAGTGACTTATCTCACAGGATGGCAAATGTGACATGCTGGGACCTGTGGAACTAGAAGTTCCAGCATGTCCCATCAGCCATCCTGTGAGATGTGTGTGTCAGTATCATTGCTCAGTTCTCCCCCCCTTCATCACTCACTTACTTGTACACTTTCTGTCTCTTCTCCTGGGATGTTCGGGACCTGTGGTGATATCACAGTCACATGACCTCCCTGCACAGGTTCTTCAACACTCTGCTACAACAATATGTCCCAGGCCTGTTTCTCGGGGTGAGCGGGTCTTGGGAACACCCGTCCCTCCTCCTCCCCTCCTTTCTCTCTGCCCACCCTTAAGGACAGCCCTGTGTATGGGGATCTGCAGCAATGATTTCCACTATGTCTTATTTTCGTGGGGTGTCTTTTATTAGGGAATTCAACAAAATCTCTGCTATGTCTTACTTTCGGGGGTGTCTTATTTAGCAGGGCAGTAGCTACAGAGGGAGCAAAGGTTGTTGTCGCTACCAAGCCCAGCAGCCGAAGGGTGCCTGAAAGCTCTTCTAACAAATAAGGCGACACCGATATTGTGTATGATGCATGACAGCTTAAAATAAAACTCAAAAGGGTGTACCCCAAAATATTATATAAAGAGCCACATCCCTGAGCTTGGAATAAAGGTAGTTATGCAGTATTCCACCTTAATATCAGCATTTTTCTTAGATGTTAATGGGGTATGGTTTCATGAAAAGAGGTGTGGTTTCATGTGCAACATCATGCGGCCAAAACACATGTCATCTATTAAAAAATGTAAACTTATTCTATATAACATGAGCCCAATTTATCAACACTAGATAGTATTTGTATGTAAATATTAATAAAATTTTCCCATGTGTTTACCTTTTTTGCGG
>JAODAL010056835.1:0-23047 GCA_025379985.1 Phyllomedusa bahiana
CGGGGATCCCTACATTCCAAAAACCCAACAAAATACGGGCAGTCCCCGGGTTACAAACAGTATAGTAACTGTAGGTTTGTTCCTAAGTTGAATTTGTATGTAAGTCGGAACAGGTAGATTTATTACATGTAACTCCAGCACAAAAAGGTTTTTTTTTTTATATTGTGACAGTGCAGGGAGAGTTTTTTAAAATTTTTTTGATGTCTGTGCCCTGTTAAGAAGATTTCACCTCATGTGCTGCTATGGCATGCTGCAACTTGTCGTTCCACAGCTACTATCTACTGCGGAACATGGAACTACAAGTGCCAGCATGTCCCATAAGTCTCCGTTTGTAAATAGGGGACAGATGTAAGTCAGAACGGTGTAAGTCGGGGACTGCCTATATATATAATATCAGAACCCTTTCCCCCCCAAAAAAACCACTAAAAATCTTGCAGCACCAAGAAGGGAATGCTGTAAAGTTCTGCTGGTGTTGCTTAGGGCCACAAATGATCACTTCTCAATTCTTAAAGGAGTTGGAGTTTTGCCACAAATGCATTTCATGTCTGGTTTGTCCTGCTTCAGATTTCAGCATGTTCAAAAGGGGGTGTGTGATTTGTTTAATTCTCATATTGTGTGACCCAGCAGGCTGACATCACCATGCCTTTCCCCACTGTATGCTCACTCTAGTCAAACATAGGTCTGCTTATATAAAGAGCTATGAGTAGCTACAATGTAGCTGAGTGGTTAGCACTTCTGCCCTTCGGGAAATCCATATAGAAACCAAATGTGGATTTTTTTGTCTCAATTTACATACTTGAATGAGGTTTCTTTTTTCTTTTGATTTATTTGCACTGTTTCAATAATTACTCATGAGTACACAGGATGGGAGTAGAATGACAGTACCTGGAGTTGAATAGGCACTCAGCAGTGAGTGTGTGTGATTACTAAGGAGCACAGAGGATTGGAGTAGAATGACAGCACCTGGGATTGAACACTCGCTCAGCAGTGAGTATGTGTGATTACTAAGCAGGGAGTAGACTGAGTAGCTGGCTGAGAGGAGAGGCGATGTCTGAGCATGTGCGGCCAGGACTGAGGATCTCTAGTCACTGGTTGTATCCCCTGGAGATGAGCTGTACACTATGTTGGCGGAATATGTTGGCGCTATATAAATAAAGATTATTATTATTATTACGGATCACTAAGGGAGCAGCTGAAACAAAAACGGTACAGAATTTTTAATAATCATGAATGGTGAAAATGTTTCATATTTAATCTGCAAGCTTCACACATGAATTTTACCTCATGGTAAACACCCTTTAAGCCCCTTGATCCAACTTGTGACATGTGTGGGTCATAAAAGTCAGACTGCATCTTTTTTATCTCTGCAGATGAAGCACTGGTTGCACAACAAATGCAGAGTCTAAACCACCAAAATTCTGATGTATGTGTGTTCCATACATTAGGAACTCTTGATCAAAAGGCGCTAGGAAAAACAGCCAACTGGGGCTGAGCACCACTACTGCCATGGATACTACGGACGTGTCCGTGCCCCCACCTCTGTGACCGCTGGAGCTTCCTGTGCGGGGGTCACAGCGGATGTGTCACTTGCTCCCGCATCTGCTGCTGCGGCTCCGGCTGTCATCACATACTCACCTGCCCGCGATCCTGCACGTCTCCGTCCTCTCTGGCTTCCTCAGAGTGTGTGCATGTTCCCCAGGTCGTACCCATGGCAGCTTTCTGATATTAAAAGCATACATGCCAACTCTCCCGTTTTTGGCGGGGGGGTCCCGCTATTTGGGGTCCCGCCCTCCCGGGGGAGTTGGCATTCCTCCCGCCGCCAGCAGGCGGCAGGGGTCCTTTAAATTATCGCGGCGCTACTCTTGCGCTGCCAGGCTGCTCCTACAGGCGGGTGAAGCGGCCGCAGCGTCCGCTCACCCGCCCAGTGCGTGTCACTGTGCAGGGAGAGGCAGGAGGATCGCTCCCTCCTGCCTCCTCCCCCTGTATGTCCGGCGCCGTTGTGCGCCGTACATACAGGTCAGCGGCGCAGGGGAAGTGACGCACGGCTGCAGAGGAGTGACGCGCGGCTGCACTCACTCCCCTGCGTCGCTGAGGAGATCGGCCGGGGCGGCCGCGCTGCGAGCCTGGTGAGGGGGGTGACTTTTATTATTTTATTTTTATTAGCTTTAGGGGCCATCTACCTGGCCCACAATAAGGGGCATCTACCTGGCTACAATGGGGCACTACCTGGCTACAATGGGGGGTCTACCTGGCAACAAAGGGGGCACTACCTGACTACAATAAGGGGGCACTACCTGGCTACAAATGGGGGGCTACCTGGCAACAGAGGGGCAACTACCTGACTACAATAAGGGGCACTACCTGGCTACAATGGGGTCTACCTGGCAACAGAGGGGGCACTACCTGGCAACAGAGGGGGCACTACATGGCTAACAATGGGGCACTACCTGGCAACAATGGGGACACAAACCCGGCAACAATGGGGCACTACCTGGCAACAATGGGGGCACTACCTGGCAACAATGGGGGGTCTACCTGGCAACAATGGGGCACTACCTGGGAACAATGGGGGCACTAAACCCGGCAACAGAGGGGGGACTACCTGGGAACAATGGGGCACCACCTGGCAAACAATGGGGGCACTACCTGGCAACAAAGGGGCACCTACCTGGCTAACAAAGGGTGGCATCTACCTGGCTAACAATGGGGGCACTACCTGGCAACAAAGGGGGGGGAAACTACCTGGCTACAAATTTGGCTCAACCTGGCTACAGAGGGGCATCTACTTGGCTACAAGGGGGCATCTACCGCCGTAAGGGGCACTACCTGGTTATGGGGGGCTACTACCTGGCTATAAGGGCATCTACCTGGCTTTCTTCCAAAGCCGTTATGCAATTAGGTGGAGTGGGTGTGGCTTTTTGAAGTGGCGTGGCATACCATCAAGATGGGCGTGTCCATGCAACTATGATTAAAAGAGACAGTGTCCCGATTACCTGCCTCTTGACCTGTGACCAGGGGTGTCGCTAGGCTGGTTTATTCGGGGCACAAGCCCCGAACAAAGCTGCCTGTGCCCCGAGTCTCAGACCGCCAGCTCCAGGCTGCGGGCCTGCAGCAGTGACGTTCTATGGAGCTGTGTGTTCATGCTCTGGACGCACACACAGCTCAGGATGGTTGCTAGGTGCAGGGAGGGAGGGAGGCGACTGTGGGAGATGACGGGAGCTCAGGAGGGAGGAGGGGGCGCCGGCTGCTCACACTGCCAGAGGCAGGAAGATCAGCACAGTGACCAGCAGTGAGAGGCTCCGCCCCCTGCTGTGATCTCTGCTCCGCCCCCTGCTGTGATCTCTGCTCTGCCCCCTGCTGTGATCTCTCCTGCAGCTGCAGTGTCCTGTCCTGTCCTCATGGCTTCAGCAGCTCCCACAGGTACACACATCCTGGAGGTCTCCAGTGAGTGAGGAGCCTCCCTGCAGAGACAAGGACTACGGAGTGTAATAGGAGGGAAACAGCAATATCTTCATGAATGTAAACTGTACTGTGTGTGTCTGTGTGTGTGTGTGTGAGTGTGTGTGTCTGAGTGTGTGTGTGTGTGTGTGTGTGTGAGAGTGTGTGTGTCTGAGTGTGTGTGAGTGTGTGTGTGTGTGAGTGTGTGTGTGTGTGTGTGAGAGTGTGTGTGTCTGAGTGTGTGTGTGTGTGTGTGTGTGTGAGAGTGTGTGTGTCTGAGTGTGTGTGTGTGTGTGTGTGTGTGTGAGAGTGTGTGTGTGTCTGAGTGTGTGTGTGTGTGTGTGTGTGAGAGAGTGTGTGTGTGTCTGAGTGTGTGTCTGAGTGTGTGTGTGTGTGTGTGTGTGTGTGTGTGTCTGAGTGTGTGTGTGTGTGTGTGTGAGAGTGTGTGTGTCTGAGTGTGTGTGTGTGTGTGTGTGAGAGTGTGTGTGTCTCTGAGTGTGTGTCTGAGTGTGTGTGTGTGTGTGTGAGTGTGTGTGTCTGAGTGTGTGTGTGTGTGTGTGTGTGTGAGAGTGTGTGTGTGTCTGAGTGTGTGTGTGAGTGTGTGTGTCTGAGTGTGTGTGTGTGTGTGAGTGTGTGTGTCTGAGTGTGTGTGTGTCTCTGAGTGTGTGTCTGAGTGTGTGTCTGTCTGAGTGTGTGTCTGTCTGAGTGTGTGTGTGTCTGTCTGAGTGTGTGTCTGTCTGAGTGTGTGTCTGAGTGTGTGTCTGTCTGAGTGTGTGTCTGAGTGTGTGTGTGTCTGTCTGAGTGTGTGTGTGAGTGTGTCTGTCTGAGTGTGTCTGTCTGAGTGTGTGTCTGAGTGTGTGTGTGTCTGTCTGAGTGTGTGTCTGAGTGTGTGTGTCTGTCTGAGTGTGTGTGTGTCTCTGAGTGTGTGTCTGAGTGTGTGTCTGAGTGTGTGTGTGTCTGTCTGAGTGTGTGTGTGTGTCTCTGAGTGTGTGTGAGTGTGTGTGTGAGTGTGTGTGTCTGTGTGTGAGTGTGTGTGTCTGAGTGTGTGTGTGTGTGTGTGTGTGTGAGTGTGTGTGTCTGAGTGTGTGTGTGTGTGTGAGTGTGTGTGTCTGAGTGTGTGTGTGTGTGTGAGTGTGTGTGTGTCTGAGTGTGTGTCTGAGTGTGTGTGAGTGTGTGTGTGTGTGAGTGTGTGTGTGAGTGTGTGTGTGTGTGAGTGTGTGTGTGAGTGTGTGTGTCTGAGTGTGTGTGTGTCTGAGTGTGTGTGTGTGTGTGTCTGAGTGTGTGTGTGTGTCTGTCTGAGTGTGTGTGTCTGAGTGTGTGTCTGAGTGTGTGTGTGTCTGAGTGTGTGTGTCTGAGTGTGTGTGTGTGTGTGTCTGAGTGTGTGTCTGAGTGTGTGTGTGTCTGAGTGTCTGTGTGTGTGTGTCTGAGTGTGTGTCTGAGTGTGTGTGTGTCTGTGTGTGTGTGTCTGTGTGTGTGTCTGAGTGTGTCTGTATGAATATATGTTCACACTGCGTAAATTGCGGGGCGCATTTCTCCGCGTATTTGCGCTTCAATACAGCAGACATGCGCACCGCAATTACGGTAATTCATAGCTCTCCTAGAGACCTATGGATTACATGCCGTATTGTATGCACAGGGGGAGCAGCGCGTGATTCCAAAACACACAGCGTATTGTGGTGTGTACCATACTCGCCACAATAGGCCGTATGAACATAGCCAAAGGGCCCGGGCCCCGGATGTATTGGGAACCTAGCAACGCCCCTGCCTGTGACCCCTTCCTATAAGAGGAACCTCCTGCCCTTGCTCCAGTGTCAGTTTGTTGGTGTTCATCCTAGGATCCTGACCCCTGTTTGCTGTGCTCTTGCTGAGCTAGTCCCATGTACCTGCCTTAACCCTGTGCTAGCCAGCGCATCTCATTACTGCTGTTCCTGATGTTGTATCAGCCTGCTACTACCTGCTGATTATCTGCTGTTCCTGATGTTGTATCAGTCTGCTACTACCTGCTGATTATCTGCTGTTGTACTGAGTCCGTTACCTGTCTGGGACCTGCGTTACCTGCCTACGGCTACACCTGCTGTCCTTGTCCTGCATTTCGGCTGTCACCCTGGGTCACCACTTATACCATCTTGCCCAGGCTGATCACTGAGGATCCACCATATGCCGGCGACGGGTCACCGGATCGTTACAACTATCTGTTTTTTCTATATACAGTGGTACCTTGAGATAAGAGTTTAATTCGTTCTGGGACCTTGCTCTTAACTCAAATTTTTCTTATGTCAAACCAAATTTTGCCATAGAAATAAATTGAAACATCATTAATCTGTTCCACGCACCCCAAAACCACCACATTTTTTTTACATGTTTATAAACAAACATGCACACCATATAAATCTACTGTATACAGTATAACGAGAGAATGTAAAGAAATAAACTGGTTTAATTAAGTGTGTTCTCCTTGAAAGTCAGATGAAGATGCTGCCGGACATGGAGGAGATTGCTAAACTTAAATTCTCTGTTTTTTTCCCTTCACTTAGGATGGATTCACACAATGTTGCTTTAATGGCAAATGGTTTTCAGAGCAGATTACTTGTTTAAAATTCACGGATGGCTGTAGATCAGGAGCTTTTGAGCAGGAGCTGCGGTAATGCACATCTGCTCTCATTCACTCTTAAAGGGGTTTTGCCACGATCTAATGTTGACGTGGGATCCTCCAAAATGGGTATTTAATCACTATTCTAAATATATGTCATTAAAAAAGTGAAGCCTGTGAAAGCTACAGCCTTCCTTACATGCCCTTAGTTTCCTGATAGTTTACATTAGACACGACCCGGAGCTGACAGGAGCTGATCTGGCTGCGCTTGCGTTGTTTGCACATCTTATCTGATGGCAGGGAACATGAATGAGCTTTGAAGGGACTGGGGAGAAAGGTCCTGTATCTTTTGTACAGACAATCCACTGGTTGTAATGTAATTATCTGAGTAAACATGCAAACGCTCCCTGCTCAGCCCCACTCCCTCTCCCCCTGTGTGAAGGAAAGAAAGAAGGCTGCCTGCTGATCTTATCTTCTCTTCTGAGCAAATAAAAGGGAGAAATTAAATGCATATAGCTTGTGCACAATACAGTTCTCCCCTGTGGATTAGCAAAACAATGTTTGCTCAGCTACAGAGACTTTGCATCAGGAACGTGCATGGGAGGTGGAGTGATGACATCACACAGGAGGTACTTGTTTTTTTAAACACAGAAACACAACGCCCCTTTTTTCAAGTCTCAAGAGGGGCGTATCGGCTTGTTAGGTGAGGAACTCACCTTGGCAAAACCCCTTTAACTCAGTTATTTGCTCTTAACTCAAAGCAGAAAATGGGCTCAGTGACTGCTCTTATATAAAAACACTCTTAAGTCAAGGTACTTCTGTACTTTGTACATTGTGGGTATGTTTTTTTATCTTTGATCCTATTATGTGTATACTTATATATTTACTATAGTTTTGTATTTATACCTCAATTACCTGGGTTTTTGGCATTCGGCCTCTTGCTATGTGATTGCATTTCATGCAACAGTGCTCTTGTTCTTTTAGGCACAGTTAGCACGGCTTATTGCCGACGTAATTGCGGGACGGATTTCGCCCCGCAATCACGCCGGCTGCCGGGCAGCGAGGGCGGGGGGCCGGCCCCATAGACACTCATTATTCATGGTGCGTACATGCCGTAAATAATGTGCATGTCACTTTCTCCCCCGCGGCGGATTCGCCGAGCGGGGAGGAGCGACGGAATCCATAGTTCTCTATGAGAACTGTGGATTGCCGTAATGACAGGGATGGATTTCAGCCGTACTGCAGCGCAAATACAGCGCGCAATACGGCTCCAATCAGCGCCCAAATCAGCCGTGTGAACGGCCCCTTAGATGTTCTTTCTATATTTTCTATTGTGTATTATTTGTGTTCTTTAATGTGCATTCATTATTATTATTTTGGCTGCTTACTTCTGTGTATAGTCAACTATACAGTAGTCAACTTAAAGTTGGGTTGTAAAGTTCTAGCTCATTGTTGTTAATGTCTATTTCATGTAATCACTATCTCCTGCCACCAATTACTCACGTGTCCTATAATGGACTCGCTAAACTCTTTATCTAAGTCTTCCACATTCCCACATAATGTACATAGCGACAATCCGCATTCTTCTTAAACAACCCCCCCCCCCACAGCCCATTAGATGGACAACAATGAAATGCAAACAAGCAATGGAAATTCAGGCTTATAACGTGGCGGCGTCACCGTAATGTTAAACAATGCGTGATTTGCAGTCATTTGCCTCTTCAGAGCTTATGAATCATTAAGTGTTCCCACTCATTGTTAGTGTCAGTAAAACACTGGAGCAAATACAAAGCCATTGCCAATCAGGGGAAGCAGATAAATGCAATTAGTGTCTTTATGGAGCTAATCCCATTCTAGGCCACTCTTTACAACTCCTGGAATGTAATTACTATTTCCCTCAATGCACAGAGTAAGTAGTTTACAGGCCGGCATGGGCAGCCAATATTAACTCTTGCGCTTTACTCTGGGCTTTGTCACGGATGCCCCTGCGACCCTCGTCCAGGGTCGCAGGCGCATCCGTGACCCGCTGCTGAGCGGCGCCACGTCCCGCACGTCGGGTCGCGGGCGCGCTCGTTCCCCTGCTGGTGCCCAGTATCACTTACCCGGCCACGCTCCTGCTTCGGCTGTCTCTGTCCCTCGGCGCGCACGCGGTCCCGCTACCTATGGCGTGCGCGGCAGTGTTAAATTTAAAGGGCCAGCGCACCGGTAATTGGCTATATAAGCCTGCCTCTTCCGAGTAACCTTGCCGGAACTTTAGTGCCCTTTGCCTATAGAGAAAGCGTTCCTAAAGCCTTGTTCTGATTACCGTGTACCGTACCGTTTGCCTCCGTTCCTTGACCACGAATCTTGCCGCCTGCCCTGACCTTCCTGCCTATCCACGACCACAAACCATTGCCGCCTGTCCTGACCTTCTGCCTGTCCCCGACTACGAGCCTGCCTACTGATTTTGTACCATGCTACACCTCGGCTGACACCGCAAGCAAGTCATGTCAGAGGAAGCGACCTGGTAGACTCCCGCCGCAGCAAGTCCATCCCGCTTTGCGGCGGGCTCTGGTGAAAAAAGGGACCTACTTAGATTCCGGTCCCTGGCGTGGCTTACACCATCGCTTGCGGTGGTCCAGAGGATCCACTATCTGCAACCGTGACAGGTTTGAATGGGAATATATTAGATCCATTGGTTGTCTTGGGTTTTACTTCCATCTGAAGAGGTTATATCAGGGTAAACTTGTAAAAAAAAGTAAGTGAATCCTTTCAAATTACCTGGATAACTCCAATAATTCCTAAAAAAAAAGGTGTTCCCATGATTGCACCGTTGTGTTACAAGTTGGCTCATAGCCAGCGACAAGCCAACTGTGTTACAGAATGAGAAGGGTGGCACTTGAGATCGTGCTCCCACATTTATCTCAATGGGAGTTCCAAGCCTAGTGAAGCAAGCAAGCTCCTCATTCTGTAACACGGGCGGCTTGTAGATAGCTCTGAGCCAACCTGTAAATTAGATGTGTGGTTGTGGGAACATCCCTTTTAATTTTGGATAGCTCTCCAACCTGTGGATCTCTCAGCATGGTGGAAGCCCGATAGCCGTAGGTTGGATCCACTCTTGAAGGAACAAATTATAGATTAGGAGCAATTTAGACTGGTTGCAAGCTGGCTCTCGAGCCACAACTCTCAGCATGCAATAGCCAGAGGGCCACAACTTGGATGCAAATCTCATAGTTGCATAGTTTTTAAGGCTGTTAAAAGACTGACGTCCATTCAGTTCAGCCTGTTGTCCTACAGTGTTGTTTGAGAAGTAGGCAAAAAACACCATGAGGTAGAAGCCAATTGTTCTCATATTAAGGAGAAATTCCTTCTCTTGAAGGAACAGATTATATATTAGAAGCGACTCATATGGAACAGGTCTCCAACCTCTGGGTCTCCAGCTGTTAGAGAGCTACAACTCTCAGCATGGTGGAATCCAGAGGGCCACAGGGTTGATATTGCTTTTGAAGGAACACATTATGGGCCACATGTATGAAACGGTTTTGGTCTAAAACTCATTTTTTCCCCATAGAAACCTATGGTGAAAAAAGTGAATTTTAGACCAAAACCATTTCATACATGTGCCCCTATTTGTTAAGAGTTGCCATATTAGGAGTCGAAAAGGATTTTTTCCTCTTGTAAGGGACAATTAGCATCCACCTAATTTTCCTTCCTCTGGATCAGCACTGTAGGGTTATAGGTTGGACCTGATAGACTTGTATCTATTTCCAACCCTATTTATTGTGTTGCTATGTTATTATATCAGTAGGCACTCATATTGGACAAGTCTCCATCTGTTGCAGAGCTACAACTCTCAGCAAACTGGACGCCAAAGAGCCACAGATTGGATTTCGCTCTTGAAGGAATAGATTATATATTAGAGGCCACTCATAGGTTTACAACTTATGGGTCTCTAGCTTGTTGGCCATATGTCATCCACAAATTACTTGGAACTGAATTTGGAATTTTTGTTATTTTAATGTTGCTTATGATTTTGGAGTCCAAATTATTGTTCCCACCCATTTTTCCCACTGAGGAGTCTGCATAATACAAACAAAACATGTTATAAGTACATGTTATAAGGGTAAATCTAGGGTCATGTTGTGGGGGTCATCCCTATTGGCGAGGTTACCCACTAAGGGACAGATCTTAGGGGTATAATAGGGTGAGAAGAAAACACAAAGGGCCACATTTATGAAAACTGTTTAGGTCTAAAACTCACTCTTTTGCCCATAGTAACCTATAGGTAAAAGAGTGAGTTTTAGACCTAAACAAGTTCATACATGTGGCCTAAAGTGTGACTAATTTGGCTACAGATCACCCTGTGGATGTGAAGAGACCTCCTGGAGAATCTGTATACTGGATCACCAGTTTAAAATGGACTATTCTTATGGTTGCCATAAACTAGAGATACTTTTTTAGGAATGAAATGATTAAAAGCTATGTTTTAATGGGAAATCCTTTTCTTTTTCTGTGAATATGGTCTCCAGCTGTTGCCAAGCTACAACTCTCAGCATGATGGAAACCAGAAAGCCATTCTTAAACGAAGCCACCCATATTGAACAGGTTTCCAACCCTTGGCTCTCCAGCTACAGCTCTCAGCACAGAACAGCCAAAGGGTCACAGGTTAGAGACCGCTCTGGAAGGAACAAATTATATATTTGGAGTTCCCATATTTGGAGTTGGGAAGGAATGTTTCCTCTTCTATGGGACAATTAGCATCCTCTTAATAAGTTTTTTTCCTTCCTCTGGATCAACACTATAGGGTTATAGGTAGGACCTGCTAGACCTGTCTTCTTCCAACCTCATCTACTGTGTTATTATGTTATGTTAGTAGACACTCACATTGGATAGGTCTCAAGCCTGCGGCTCTCCAGCTGTTGCAGAGCTACAACTCTCGGCATACTGGAAGCCAGAGAGCCGCCGGTTGGAAGTGACTTTTGAAGGAACAGGTTAAATATTAGGAGTTCCCATATTTGGAATTGGGAAGGAATGTTTCCTCTTCTATGGGACAATTACCTCTTTATAAGTTTTTTTCCTTCCTCTGGATCAACACTGGATCAAATTATGCATTAGGAGTTGCAGATCCAGAGTCGGGAAGGTTTTTTCCTCTTGTATGGTACAATTTTTTTTTCTTTCTGTGGATCAACACTGTAGGGTTATAGGTTGGACCTGATAGACCCGTGTCTTCTTCCAACCTTCTCTACTGTGCTGCTATGTTATATTAGTAGACACTCATATTGGACAGGTCCCTAGCCTGTGGCTCTCCAGCTGTTGCCGAGCTACAACTCTCGGCATGCTGGAAGCCAGAGAGCCGCCGGTTGGAAGTCACTCTTGAAGGAACAGGTTATATATTAGAAACCACCCATATTGAACAGGTTTCCAACCTGTGGCTCTCAAGCTGTTGCAGAGTTACAGCTCTCAGAACAGAACAGCCAAAGGGTCACAGGTTAGAGACCGCTCTGGAAGGAACAAATTATATATTTGGAGTTCCCATATTTGAGGTTGGGAAGGAATGTTTCCTCTTGTATGGGACAATTAGCATCCTCTTTATAAGTTTTTTTCCTTCCTCTGGATCAACACTATAGGGTTATAGGTAGGACCTGCTAGACCTGTCTTCTTCCAACCTCATCTACGGTGTTACTGTGTTATGTTAGTAGACACTTGTGAGGTGTGTAAAAGCTTTAGTTCTCTGTTTTTAGGAAAGCAGTGTGAATGTATCATAGAGTCCTAGGTATAGCAGTAATAGGAATGTTAGTTTTAGTGGCTATAGATTAACATAGAAGTTGTTCACAGTTTTAGTCTGCCCGGCAACAGGGGTGTCATACCCTTCCAGCCAATAGGGAGCTGAACCTCTGTCGAGCAGAAGTGGGGCTAGCTGCCAGTTGCGGGGGATTCAATGTTATCTTGGGCGAACTGGAGTTGTAGAGTCAGTCTGTTGGAGAGTCTGCTAGAGTCTGCACTGATGAGGCAGATAGGAGCAGGACACCCCATTCCGGCTGGAATGCGGGGCGGCAGATTTTCGTGGAAAGGAAAGGAGAGGGCAAGGAAGCCTTGGAGAAACTTGTAAATAGTTCCAGTGTATATCAGCAAGCAAGCCGGGATGTACCGGGGCCGAAACCTGTATTTCGGCCACAGCGTATAGGAGAAGGGGCCACAAGGGTCCTCAAAGGCTGCAGCAGGAGTAGCCAACCTGGACGGAGTGGAAGAAGCCACTTTTGCAAGTCGGGTTAAAACAGCAGTGAGGTAGGCTTGGAGGTTAGCCCCCTCGGGTGCTGCTGGGCATGTGAGTGAAGCTCCAAGAGCTGTATTACTCTCTATACGAGCGACAAGAGTGTTCTGCATTCGTCGTTTTTGGAAGACAAGGAAAGTAAAGCCACAGTTCTCCCGGTCAGCAAGTGTCTTTTGTCTTTATTTGTACGCCGGTACTCAGAGTCCCACATCATCTCTCCCCGCAATACAGAAGAATCTGTGTGGGTTGCTTGTCCGCCGCCCACTACTTACACACTCACATTGGATAGGTCTCAAGCCTGCGGCTCTCCAACTGTTGCAGAGCTACAACTCTCAGCATGCTGGAAGCCAGAGAGCCGCAGGTTGGAAGCCACTCTAGAAGGAACAAATTATATATATATTAGGAGCCAGTCATATTGGACAAGACGCTTAATGTTATATTAGTAGACACTCATATTGGACGGGTCCCAAGCCTATGGCTCTCCAGCTGTTGCAGACCTACAACTCTCAGCATGCTGGAAGCCAGAGAGCCACCGGTTGGAAGCCACTCTTGAAGGAACAGAGTATATATATATATATATATATTAGGAGCCAGTCATATTGGACAAGCCGCTTAAATCCTTGCAATATTGTAATGTCTAGGCCTTTAAGGCAGTCATTTGGAAAAATGCAGCTTGCAAAATGAATGACAACCGGAGGAAATTAAATTAAAGGTTTTAGTATTCCCCGAAGACCGATGACTTCGGATAAAATTGAAAGATTTCCTATGCCATGCACTACACATGTATCATTTAAAGCAATGCTTTTAGCAGCAGGGAGCCGTCCACCAAATGAAATGTCACATGCTATTTATGAAAAATATGGAAGCCCAGGGAGCAGATCTGCTTGAAATTGACCTGAAGAATCATTAATCATTTAAGCTTTATAATCCCTACATATCAAACCAGTCCAGCACCAACACCATTAATGGTTGTACAATGCCGGGCCAAGGATGATTATTAATATTAATCTGCTTAATGCTAAGCTCGATATCTCGCTTCTTTTGCCCGTGTTATAGTGAGCTTCACAATAGACATAAAAAAATGCAAGATTTATACTATCGTGCGCCGACTTTTTAGATCAATGGTCATACAGCCCGGTCTACCAGAGCATAGGTCCTCTTGATTAGCAGCTCGTCGCTATTGAAGAAGGTCCTGTTTATGAGGTTGCTTTGTTCTACTGGGACATATGGAAAGAAGTTGACCTGGTAATCCAAGGTCTTCAAATCATCATTTCTATGTGAAAGTGATAGCAGGTGACCAGAGCTGGCACGTTGGATGGTTCAGTTAATGAGGGAACCATAGGATGTCCAACAGGAATGGGATGAGGTAGTCTGGTGCCTTTGGCAAATAAGGCATATAGCCTTATATATTAAAGGGGTTGTCTCGCTACAAAGAATAGCTTTCAAAATGTAGGGAACACTAAATGAAAACGTTTTCCAAATATATTGCTTTGTTAATTTTTTTTTTGGTTTTGTTAAGGAGCTACAAGTGATTTTATCACCTTCTAAGCTCTTTCTGGTTCCCCAAGTGACCGACCTGTGTACTCCTTCACCCTACTGTTTGTTCTATCTGATAGAATGGAGTGATGTAATCACACAGGTTGTGGCAGCAGTGTTGTCTGATCTTTCAGACAAAAGACAGTAATTACTCTACTGTTTACATTAGCTCAGCAACTTCTCAGGACCTCAGATAAGGTAATTTATCTAATCTAGACTGATAAACAGAGAAGTCTGAATACACAGAGCTCATTGGGGTTTTTTGCCTTCCTCTGGATCAACACCTTAGCACAACAGGATGAACTAGATGGACGACTTGTCTTTTTTTTTTAGCCTTACAAACTATGAAACTATGAATATGCTAATTACAGACAGCTTGACCAGGAAGTCCTATGCATCCTATGAAACTTTGAGATGAGACCACCCCTTTAAGCTGCAGGGGAACCCCAAAGTCGCTCCCTCTGGTGTGACTTCTCGTGGTGACAGCCCAAGTGGCGGGCAGAGGACAGCAGAGTTGACAGGTCACAGGCAGGTAGCAAACAATGACAGGTAGCAGAGTCAGGCAGGTAGTAGACTGGCGTAGCGGCAGGTAACAACAGTGCAGGTTACATGCTGATGTAACATCAATAAAAGCAGGTAACCAGACAGCAACCAGAGGTCAGGAGCAATGTAGAGACATCAACAAACTGATCCAAAACATAGACAGGAAGTAGTGAGACAACCCCTTTAAGTCCCAGGTGGTGAAGTGCCGTTGGCCAGGTAATTGTGTATTGTCTCTCCAAATCTCAACAAGCCGAGGCAAACAGCAAGGACGCATGTGCCAGGTGCTGGCAGCAGCGAGGACTGGAGCAGGAGCGAGAACAGGTGAGACAATTGTGAACCAAGACACTTTGCTTGAAATCTCTAGTCCTATTTCAAAGCTCTTTAACGGGTCAGATGTAGCTGTAAGGGACGCTACGTCTTAAAGGGGTTGTATCATTTCATTAAATGGTCTTCAGAATAAGGGGACAGTGAAAACAAGCAACTTTGCAATTGGATGTCATTTGCAAAGCTGTCTTGTTTTCACAGTCTGCCTTATCTTCGTTTTCTGTAAACACTGTTCCCCAGTGACGGTCGGATCCCACCTCCTTACATTTCATTGGCTGACGGCTCTACTAATTTACATTCTGTCCAGCCCCCGGTCGTATTCACGGGAGCGCGCATTCCTGCCTCTCTTACTCAGAATAAGGGGCCGGCAACATTTCACTCTGCACAGTCAGGAGCTGCACAGTAACACTGCAGCTGCTTCTACAATCAGAAAACAGCAGAATTGTGCCTCAATGCCTAATGCTGCTGCGTGTAAACATAGAAAGGAGACAGATCTGTGCTGCTCTGGATGAGTTCATAGAAGACTGTCTAGACTGAATGCAGGCCTGAGGTATGTAAACATACAGCTCTTACAAAATAAGACTGCATAGGGAGAGGAACAACACAGTGACATGTGGACTCAGAGTGGGGGGAACACACTGACTCGGGAGCGAGCACAAACAGTGAAGGGGGGGATGATGTCATCCCCCTTCAGTTAAGAAACACCCAGCTGGGAGGGGAAGAAACGCCCCTGGATTTGAGAAACTGAGATTACATTGAAACACATGAACTGATGAAGCGATACATCCCCTTTAAAGATGGCACCAGAGACCTAGCATACTTTTTTTAATATTTGATTTCCCATGGAGCATTGGATGGCCTACAGATCTCTGTACACCTTTAAGGTTCTTTTTCCCATGAGAAATTTTACTTGAGGGTGTTGACAGAGAAAGGATCCCAGTCGCTTCACCAGAAGAAGATACTAGGAACCTTTCTCCCAGACACCCGGAAGACACAGCCTATGCTCAGCCCACTGTTTCCACACTATACCAAATTCAGCCAAATAAAGTTTTTAGAAACCACCCCCTTTAGAGAATTCGGCATGTCCTCCTGTCCCCTTTGTGCTGACCCTCAGTGTTGGACTATGCGTTGCTGAGCTATGTTGCTCTTTACTCAGAAACTTTCGGCAAGCAACTGTTACTTCCAGAGAAAGGAAGAGATGAATGTGATGACCCATCGGATCTGACACGGAGATGACGCTTTATTAATGCTCGGAGATGCCTCATATTTCAATTTGCGGAACATTGGCCGAAATGCAAATTAAAAAAATGGAACGTTAGAAAGCGAGAAGATGAGAAAATGAAAATGTGAAAATTATAAACAGATCTGAGCGACCGTTTCACAAGCTGCCGCCACATAGCTTGATGAGCGTGACCGCCCTGAGAGGATATGGATGTGACACCGCATATGTACGAGATTACAGGATGAAATTAGTGACCGCAGAGGAAATATGCAAGAAGATGGTCACAGTAGACGTCGTTTTGTGAAAGTTGAACCTCTTCCCATGATGCTTTGCACACACTCATTAGCATATGTCCTTCAATTATGCCCTTTACTCATTAATTGTATTAGGTCATCAGGTGAAAGGAAAAAAAGAGGACAGGAACTTTGTAAGGAAGGAGGGAAGAAAATGAGGGAAAGCAACAGTGAACGAGGAAGCAAAGGGCTAGAAGCAAGGAAGAAAGGAAAGAAAGCATGAAAGAGAAAATAAGAGAGGGATGAAAAGGAAGGAAGAAAGAAGAGGGAAAGTAATGAAATGAACCGAATAATAAGAAAGGGGTGATCAAAGGAATGAAGAAGGAGACGAGAAACGAAGAAAAGAAGAGAAAGCATGAAAGAGGAAAGGGTTAGTTATGGAGGGATGAAAAGGAAGGAAGAAAGAAGAGGGAAAATAATGACATCAACTGAAGAATAAAGGTATGGATAATAAAAGGAATGAATAAGGAGAGGAGAAAGGAAGAAAAGAAAGCGAGCATGAAAGAGGAAGAGGTTAGTGATGGAGGGATTAAAAGAGAAGGGAAAAGAAAAGACAAATGAAAGAAAGGAAAGAAGAAAAGGACAGGATGATGAAAGAGAATGAAGAAAGAGGCTGAAAGCAAGAAAAGAAGAGAAAAAGGAAGAAAAGAAATCAAAGCATGAAGGGGGAAGAGACGAAGAAAAGGAAAAAAGTAGAAAAGGAGAGAAAGCATGATGAAGAGAGCAAGTAAGGGAACTACAAAGATAAAGGAAAGAAGAAAAAGGAGAAAGAAAGGAAAGAAATTAAGTCACAAAGGAAGAAAAGAATGAGAGAGGAAGGAGAAAGAGGAAAGAAAGAATAAATAAAAGAAAAAAGAAAGGAGGGGGCTTGAAGCAAGAAATGGAGGAAAATAAGGAAAGCATAAAGGAGAAAGAGGAAGGAAGGAAAAAGAAAGGAAAAAAAGAGGATTGGGCTGGGAGGAAGGAATGAAGAGAAAAGGAAGAAAAAAGGAAAGCATGAAGGAGGAAGAGGGTGAATGAGAAAGGGAAGAAAAGGGAGTACGAAAAAAGGAAGGAATAATGCAAGGAGGAAAGAAGAAAGGAAGGGATGACAAAAGAAGGGAAGGAGGGAAAGAAGGAAAAACATGAAGAGATGAAGGGAAGGAAGACATTAAAAGTAGAGAAGGCATGATTAAGGAGGAAAGAGGACAGAGGGAAGAAAGAATAAACAAAAGAAAAAAGGAAGGAAGGGGCTTGAAGCAAGAAATGGAGGAAAATAAGGAAAGCATAAAGGAGAAAGGAGGAGAAGGGAAAAAGAAAGGTAAGAAAAAAGAGGAGGGGGTAAAAAGGAGGTAAGATAAAAGAAGGAATAATGAAAGAAAGGAAGGAAGAAAGGAAGGGATGATAAAATGAAGGAGGGAAATAAGAAAAACATGAAGGGATGAAGGAAAGGAAGACATGAAAAGTAGAGAAGGCATGATTAAAAGGGGGAATAAAGAAGTGACAAAGAGGAAGGAAGAGGGAAGTAAAGAAGAAAAAAGGAGAAGGGAAGGAGAGGATGAGAGATGGAGAAATAAAGGGATAGAAGGAAGCCCTTTAAGAATTAAGCCTTAGAATATTGAACCTTTAGAAAAGAAGATTTGTATATTCTGTATCACAAGCAGTAACGATCAGTCTGGATGTGTCAGGAGTAAACATTTGCTGAAGCTCAGTTTCCAATAACACGGCTGAACGTGGAAAAAAACACAGTAAAAGAAAATAATCTTCTTGTCTAAAAGGATCAAATTTTAATTTGTCTTTTTCAGACTCCTCATCGCGCAGATTCTGGAGACCACATTTTTCATTTTGTACATAATCTGTACCTGACAACACGCGATTTCCCAGATATTACGGCCATATTCTTCAGCATGAGACTTTTCTGATAGACTCTCTTCTCCGTATCAGTTCAATGTGTCAGACAGGTCCTTCAGATTTTGCTCAGTAAATCAGAAGTCAGGAAACAAATAAGGTGAAGCTATTTCTGGCCATTATAGAACTTTTCCCCTCTGCCGGCTCCATCTCTAATTTTCAGACTAGGTGATATGATGTCTCCAATACACTGCACTTACAGATGAGATATAACACTTTCTAGAGCTGTCTTTGTGTATGTCTCTTTCTCCCTGCCTTCCTTCAGCAACTACCCCTCCCCAATCCATCGACTTCTATAGGCAGCATGTAAGCTGATCCCTCAAGCAGCTGACAGTCTGTCTTGTAAACCCACATGGATTTCAGCAGACTTTTTAGAATAAAAGACATTAAAGGTGGCCTCACTGTGTTCATGGGGTAGTGCCTGACTGCATGGGAAAGGTAGCCAATTTGTTAAAATGTTTAGAGGTTTGTGCTCAGATGAGTACTGGGGTGATATGGATGCAGTAGAGTTTAGCTGGATGATGATATCACGGATTTCTGTGTTATCTGTTCTTGGATCAAAACCAAAGCCACTGAAAAGCTGAGCTAACTGTGCTAAGATGTCACGGTGCATTATCTGTCAAGTTAACTTTTGCTACAACTGTAGGAAAAAACACCACAATTTTTGGGCCATGTTCACAGCTCCATTGCTGGACTAAACTGAACCCAGAAGCTGGCAACTCTGGCCTTTATGCTAACTGGGACAAATTGACAGCTGCATCTAATTGCAGCGCAAAAGCTCACATACCCCACTGCTAGGGGAACAATTAGATGATAAAAAAACTGCACACCAACTTGACACCTGTTCACACCAGCATGCAGAAAAGCCACAGTATAATGCATGGGGAGATTGCACAAATGCAAAAATACCAATAGAACAACCACTCACATACCCTCAGTGCATAAGGGGGGTGGTTTCTGTAGAATTCTCACTCCATTCCCTCCTATCCCCTCCCTAAAAACTAAAAATGGTCAAAAATGACATAAGAATTTTTTGAAGCCTCATTTTTTTCACATATTTCATAGTAGAAGAAAAGCTGTTCCAAAAAATTCTTATGGTTTTTTTTACCGCTTTTAGTGCCTATAGAGTACTACTGATATTGTGTTGTATTTGCATGGCTTTGGCTGCCACAACAGTGTGCACCTACATGTTTATTCTTCAAAATGGATTTTGTTTTTAGACTGTTTACATGGGGAAGTGACTGGTTCCCATCTTGGTTTATGCTCTCCACCCACCTGCACAGGCTTTTTAATCAGATCAGGTTTGTAGATGGAACTTCTAACCCTGAAGTGTGGAGGTCTGAACACACACCTAGAGGTTGCATGTAGTGTAGGTTCCCAGCTGTATTGGGGTCACCTTGCCGTGGTAGGTGGGCATTTACAGTTTTGATCAAAAATGTGCACTAAGAACCTCAATTTTTTTCATATATTTCATCTTAGCACAA
Organism: Phyllomedusa bahiana; assembly: GCA_025379985.1. Lineage (NCBI taxonomy): Eukaryota > Metazoa > Chordata > Amphibia > Anura > Hylidae > Phyllomedusa > Phyllomedusa bahiana. Next base: position 19,568 of record JAODAL010056835.1, read on the forward strand.
ACGCTGTTCCAAAAAATTCTTATGTCCTTTTTGACCGTTTTTAGTGCCTATAGAGTGCTACTGATATTGTGTTGTGTTTGCATTGCTTTTGACTGCCACACCAGTGTGCACCTATACGTTTATTCTTCAAAATGGATGTGCTAACCAGATTTTGTTTTTTGACGGTTTATGGGGGAAGTGGCTGGTTCCCATCTTGGTTTATGCACTCCACCCACCTGCACAGGCTTTTTAATCAGATCAGGTTTGTAGATGGAACCTTCTAACGCTAGAATGTGGTTGTCTGAACGGAATGTAGCGTAGGTTCCCACCTGTATTGGGGTCACCGTGCCACGGTAGGTGGGCATTTACAGTTTTGATCAAAAATGTGCACTAAGAAGCTCACATTTTTTCAGATATTTCATAATAGCAGAAACGCTGTTCCGAAAAATTCTTATGTCTTCTTTGACCGTTTTTAGTGCCTAGTTTAGTGATACTGTGTTGTGTTTTAGTAGCTTTTGGCTGCCACACCAGCGTGCACCTATACATTTCTTCAAAATGGATGTGCTGACCATATTTTGGTTTTTTTCACCTGCCAGCAAGCTGTGACGTGCTGAATGTCTGACTTGGTCACATGGCGAGACCCATGGTCAGTTTGTACTGTAACAGTTTGCACCAGGAAGATGTGGATCCTCTGGGTCACTGGAAACAATGTAAAAGTTGACCAGACAAGAGAGCATGATCTAAGGGGCCCCCAGTCTTCACCGGAGCCCACTTCGAGGCCTGATGGACTTAGTTGCGGCGAACCCCTATGTCGCTACCCTTGACGTGGCTACTTGTGGTGATAGCTGAAGTGCCGGATGGTGGATAGCAGTTACAGGCTGAAGTGACGAGGTATGGGCAGGTGCAACCGTAGGCAAAGTCCCAGATAGGTAGCAGACTGGCGTAGCGGCAGATAACATTAGTACAGGTAACATAATGTAGTTCTGGAATCAGTTAAGCAGGTAACAGGAACCAGGACAGCAAACAGAGGTCAGGAGCAATGTGGAGACATCAACAAACTTACCCAGAGCAGAGGCAGGAAATTTCTGCTCTTTAAATTTCAGACCATATGTGCATGCGTGCCATAGTGAGGACGTGTGCGTGCACGGGAGGCAGGCAGGGGCAAGGAATGGAGCACGAGCGTGGACAGGTGAGTAGACTGAGACAGCGGGGACAGGGGAAACCGGCAGGACACAGCCATGTACGCGGACTGGAGCGGGGACTGCAACATGGACCGTGACATAATCATTGTATAAATACCTATATCCACCCATCGTCTTTTTTTATTAATTCATTCCAAAATAATTTGTCTTGGCCACTTAATAGATTAGCATGGGTGTCATTGATAGGCTGTAAGCCAGCATGGTGCACTGCATGTAAATGTATCACTGGCATCTTACCTATCTGCAAATGTAAGGCTCATCACAATTATCAGGTGGGTGAGGGTTTGTCCATAGATATTTTGCACCTGAGCAGCTTCTCCTATGCATCACTGGGGCTTTTTGGCCTCCTGCTGGAAATGGATCGCTCTAAGTATGGTCTCAAAAGATGGGCGTTACCGGATAGGGGCATATCGCTGCACTGTGTGGCATTGTCTAATCAGAGCTGACAGTCAGCGAGAGCAGGGACATGCCCCTCTGAGAACTGGAATGACCACACCCAGCTGACTGATTCAATGCCCTTTCTGATGGAAGGAGGTTTGCACTCAAAATCTCACGATACATGGCCCCATTCATTCTTTCATGTACACGGATCAGTCGTCCTGGTCCCTTTGCAGAGAAACAGCCCCAAAGCATGATGTTTCCCCCCTTCCCCCTCCCCCATGCTTCACAGTAGGTATGGTGTTCTCTGGATGCAACTCAGCATTCTCTCTCCTCCAAACACGATGAGTTGTGTTTCTAACAAACTGTTCTACTTTGGTTTCATCTGACCGTATGACCTTCTCCCAATACTCTTCTGGATCATCCAAATGCTCTCTAGCAAACTTCAGACGGGCCCGGACATATACTGGCTTAAGCAGGGGACACGTCTGGCACTGCAGGATCTGAGTCCCTGGCGGTATAGAGTGTTACTGATGGTAGCCTTTGTTATATTGGTCCCAGCTCTCTGCAGGTCATTCACTAGGTTCCCACGTGTGGTTCTGGGATTTTTGCTCACCGTTCTTGTGATCATTTTTTGACCCCAAGGGGTGAGATCTTCTGTGGAGCCCCAGATGGAGGGAGATTATCAGTGGTCTTGTATGTCTTCAATTTTCTAATTATTGCTCCCACAGTTGATTTCTTCCCACAAAGCTGCTTGCCTATTGCAGATTCAGTCTTCCCAGCCTGGTGCGGGGCTACCATTTTGTTTCGGGTGTCCTTCGACAGCTCTTTGGTCTTCACCATAGTGGAGTTTAGTGTGTGACTGTTTGAGGTTGTGGACAGGTGTCTTTCATACTGATAACAAGTTCAAACAGGAGCCGTTACTACAGGTAATGAGTGGGGGACAGAGGAGCCTCTTACAGAAGAAGTTACAGGTCTGTGAGAGCCAGTAATCTTGCTTGCTCATAGGTGACCAAATACTTATTTTCCACCATAATTTGCAAATAAATTCTTTCCAAATCAGACAATGTGATTTTCTGGATTTGTTTTCTCATTTTGTCTCTCATAGTTGAGGTCGACCTATTTTGTCAGTTACAGCCTCTCTCATCGTTGTAAGTGGGAGAACTTGCACAACTGGTGGCTGACTAAATACTTTTTTCCCCACTGTATTAGTCACACATAACTTGTCAAAAATAATTTTGGTAGTGTCTAGTGTTGAGCGATTGCGTTGGCTATCGAGATCGATCGATAGTCGATAGTCGGCCGCTATCGATAAGGTTTTTCGATAGTGAGCATCGATTATGCGCGATGACCATTAAAGTCTATGGGAGAGCAACAACACCTTCATTATTACACCCAAACAAGGCTGGAGAAGCTGAAATTAACATCCACAACAGTCAAATGGATACGTGCTACATCTTAGGCAACACACTTAGGTTATAAAAGTCACAGAAAAAAGTCACAGACCATTTACTATCCCTGTCTTGTACCACAGCCTGACCCTTAAACCTGCATCACCCACAAATTAAAAAGTGCCAGAAGGCAGTATGATTTGAACCATCATGTTACTTGAACTGGACATTGACTATACCTGTCCTGGGCCACAGCATGAGCCCCAAACCTGCATGACCCCCACATTTAAAAAGTGCCGGAAAAAGGAGTCTTTCAACCACCATTTTAGTTTCACTGGACATTGACTATACCTGTCCTGGGCCACAGCATGACCCAGGGCCGGAGTTACAGTGGGTGCGGTGAAAGCCCAGGCTGGCGTCCGTCATCTATTAACACGCAGGTTAAAATGCCCTGATGACGCAGCACGAAAACTGTCGTTCTGAAGAATAGTGTGGAAGAGGAAGTGTGAGAACTCCAGCCTTCCTCTCCG
>JAODAL010056836.1:0-23046 GCA_025379985.1 Phyllomedusa bahiana
CCATCCTGCCGCAACACGCCCATCTTAAACCCCCCTTTTCATCCCCAAACCCTGAAGCTGGTCTACTTCCCCTAATCCGCTATTCCCCGCAATCTCTTCTCCCCCCTCAATCGGTTTCCCGCCCCTTTACACTCCACAAAACTGCTCTAGAAAAAGTTCTAATAACCCCACCCCAAATCCGGGGAATCCCCTTTGTGTTCTCTGGATCTCTCGCAGCTTTGACACGGGATCACCACCTCTCCTACCATGCTCGCCCATTGGCCTCCAGGAAAACCGCTCCCCTTTGGGTTCTCCCCTACCTCCTGACCCTCCTCAGTGTCTCATTTGCAGGTTCCCCTCTTCCTTTCCTTTGCTGTTGGGTTTCCTCAGGTCTTCTTTGGTCCTCCCCCTTTTTTCATCTAAAAAAGCCCCCATTGGCAAACCACATAGATTTGGCTTCCAGTACCATCTCAGGGATGACACCAAATTTTATACACCTCCCCCCCCAGAATCCCCTCCTGCCCTCTCCTGCCCCCCAAAAAAACCCCATCAAAACAAAACCTCACAAAAAACCGAACTTTTTGTTTTCCCCCATTTTCTACCCTCCCATTTCTTCTCAGTTGGGGACCACCATAACCCTAGGCAGCGGGCCCCTGTTTTGGGGGAAAAACCTAGATCTAATCGTCCCCCCCTCATATCCAACCCCTTGCCCGCTCCTGTCACTCACCCCAAAACCTCCAAAAAACCTCCCTTTTTTTACTTGGGGGAAAAAAACCCAAAATCTCTTGGCTCTTTTTCCTTCCTTGACTACTGTAACTCCCTTTTTATCCTCCATGAAAATTCCACCACCCAAACCCCCTTTTTTTTACCACATCTAACCCCCCCCGGGCCCCGTTTTTTTTACAGTAGGTCAACCCAAATTTTATTTTAAAACACCTTGTAAACTATTAAAAAAATGGCCCCCGGGCCCTTGTAAACCGGCAACCCTTTTTAAAAACCCCTTTTCTCACCCAAACACCATTTAAAGAAATTTTAAGCTCCCGCGACAGGGTCTCACACTTGTTTTCTCATCGTAAGTTCTTTTAAAATTTTTAAATTTTTGGGATGTAAAACCCTCTAAATTTTAAATTTCTGCGGGGGAAAAAGTTTTGGGGCTATATAAAGATTATTATTATGCCCCCCAAAAAAGTTTGGGGCATTACACTCTATGCCCCATACAAAGTTTGGCCCATTACAAATCCAATGCCCATACAAAGTTTTGCACATACACTCTTTTGCACTATACAAAGTTTTGGGCCCCTTTCACTCTAAAGCCCCAAACAAATTTTTTGGCCCCCTTACACCCCTATGCCCCCTACAAAATTTTTGGCCCCTTACAACCCATGCCCATACAAAGTTTTGGGCCCCTCACACTCCCCAACAAATTTTAAAAAGTTTTGGGCCCCTTACACTCTAACCCATTAAAAAATTTGGCCCATTACACTCCTATGCCCATACAAAGTTTGGCGCATTACACTCTATGCCCCTATACAAATTTGGCGCATTTCACTCCCATTCACCATACAAAGTTTTGCCCATTACACTCTATGCCCCTACCAAAAATTTGGCCCATTACCCCCCTATGGGCCCATACAAAAATTTTGGGCCCCTTAAAACCAATTTCCTATACAAAGGGTTTTCCCCCTTACCTCTATGTCCCAATTTCAAAGTTTTGCCCTTACACTCATGTCCATACAAAATTTTGGGCCCCCTTTCACTCTATTTCCCCCTACAAAGTTTTTGGGCCCCTTACACTCTATTCACTATACCCAAAAAGGGGCAAATTAAAACTCTATGCACCATTTCAAATTTTGGGCCCCTTTCACTCTATGCCCATACAAAGTTTTGCCCCATTTCACTCTATGGCCTATACAAAGTTTTTGGCCCCTTAAACCCCATTTTCCTTTCAAAGTTTAGCCCAATTTCACTCTAAAGCACTATTTCCCAAGGGTTTTGCCCCTTACACTCTATGCCCTACAAAGTTTGGGCCCCTTTCACTCAAACCCCCTACAAAGTTGGCTCCCCTTTCGCTCTAAGCACTATAAAAAAGTTTAGCCCATTACACCTATGCCCTTTCAAAATTTTTGGCCCAATTTCCTTTTTTCCCCCTACAAAAATTTTGGGCCCCTTACACTCTATGCCCTATACAAAGGTTTAGCCCCTTACGCTCTATGCCCAAAAAAAGTTTTGGGCCCCTTAAAACTCTATTTCCCATACAAAGTTTTGGGTCATTACGCTCTATGCCCAAACAAAAGGGTTTTGGGTCATTACGGGGCCCATGCCCCTACAAAGTTTGGGTCATTACCCCTCTATGCCCATCCCAAAATTTGGCCCATTACACCTATGCACTATACAAATTTTGGCCCATTACCTCTAGCCCATACAAAAATTTTTGGGCTCATACCTCTATCACTATACAAATTTTAGCCCATTAACCTATGCCCATAAAAATTTTTGGGCCCTTTACACTCTATCCCATACAAATTTGGCCCATTACACTCTATGCACTATACAAATTTTTGGCCCTTTTACACCTATCCCTAAAAAATTTGGCTCATTACGTCTATGCACTATACAAAGTTTACCCATACCTCTATGCCCTACAAAGTTTTGGCCCCAATTACACCTATGCCCATACAAATTTGGCCCTTTTACACTCTATGCACTAACAAAGTTTAGCCCATTACACCAGGGCCCAACAAAGTTTGGCTCATTCCTCTATCCCCCATAAAAAGTTTGGCTCAACGCTCTTTTCCCATAAAAAAGTTTGCCCATTACACTCTATCACTATACAAGTTTGGCCCATTACACCTTGCACTAAAAAATTTTTTGGCCCATTACACTCTATGCACTATACAAAGTTTGGCTCATTACGCTCTATGCCCATACAAAGTTTGCCGCATTACACTCTATGTAAAGCGCCAAACATCTTCATACTGTCGTATTCTACACTCTTCTCTATCTATTTAGAACTGGAGTGTCGGCGCCAACTTAAAAAAAAAAAAAAATCTGCTTTTTAAATTTCAAGATTCGCCCAAAGTGTCCTTTTTTTTTTGGGGCCGAAGTCCACAACCTTTTTTACAAAAATTTCTGGTTTATTCCCAAAAACCCTGCTAATTATTTTAGATCATCTCCTTGTGCGGTTGTTGTCTTTGGTCTGAGAGGTTTTTTTTGTGGTCATATTTTGGACCCGGGATCCCCCCCCCTCCAAAAGTAGGATAGACAAGTAACACTTGTGCGTTTTTAAGCTGCCGCAGCATTAGGTGGTGTCGGCCATTTTGTTGAAGTAAGATATATAAATCTGTCACATTGGCCATGAAGCTTCCTTTCCTGTGATAGAGACGTCTGTACACGGTGTTGTTTGTTCCCTAAGAGTTCTCGCTCTTTCGCCATTCTGGTTTCTCATGGTTGATGTGCGGGTGCATGATGACGCAATACTCTGCAGCTCTTAAAACCTTTGTAAATAACCATTTTTCTCTTACAAACGGTACATAACATCTCACTATTTTCTGTAATCAATTTATGTTATCATTTTATCAAACGTGATTTATTATTGGACTATTGTAAAAATAAAGCTGTTATCTCCTTATTGACTGGATCTTCTTTAACCCTTTAATCCCTCCAAAGAAAAAAATATTACTCTTCATTTTTCTCCTTCTCACCTTCTGAAAGCCATAACTTTTTTTTATTTTTCCACCTACACAGACACACGAGGGCTTTTATTTTGCGGGACAAGATGGACTTTCTAATGGTGTTATTCACTGTACTATAGAATATACTGGGAAACCACAAAAAAATTCTAAGTGGGGCAAAATGTGAAAAAAAAAAAGTACTTGCGCCATATTTGCGGGAGATTTGTTTTTACAGCGTTCAATCTTCGGTATAAATGATGTGTTATCTGTATTCTACAGGTTGATCCGCATCCGACAATACCAAACATGTAGGGTTTCCAAAAATTCCAAACATTTTCTACTGTTGAAATTTGTGCCGCGGCGCCATTTTCTGCGACCAATAACTTTTTCGTACTAACACCTACGGACGTGAGTGAGGCGGCAATTTTTGCGGCTGAAGTGCACTTTTTACTATAAGGAAATTGGAATACAGGCGACTTTTTTGATCACTTTTATTCCAGATTTTATAGGACATGAAAAAAAAAACAGTTTTGGCGTTTGGAATTTTTCTTCTTCTACGGTATTCAGAGTAACGGGATAAATAATGTTCCTTAAGGGGGTTGTCTCACTACAGGGATCGCTGCTTTTTATGTTAGAGGTCTTGCAAAAACAAGTCACTTTGCAATATATGTTAATTAACAGTATCCTACCTATTCCTAGATTTTACCACTTGCATGGGCTGCACCAGCTCCTCAGGTCACTATAGCTACAGACCTGTTCTCTCTCTCCTGATAGGTTGCCAGCACTGGTTGCTATAGCTACAGACCTGTTCTCTCTCTCCTGATAGGCTGCCAGCACTGGTTGCTGTAGCTAAAGACCTGATTGATCTCTCCGATAGGCTGCCAGCACTGGTTGCTATAGCTACAGACCCGTTTGATCTCTCCTGATAGGCTGCCAGCACTGGTTGCTATAGCTTCAGACCTGTTTGATCTCTCCTGATAGGCTGCCAGCACTGGTCGCTATAGCTACAGACCTGTTTGATCTCTCCTGATAGGCTGCCAGCACAGTTGCTATAGCTACAGACCTTATTGATCTCTCCTGATAGGCTGCCAGCACAGTTGCTATAGCTACAGACCTTATTGATCTCTCCTGATAGGTTGCCAGCACAGTTGCTATAGCTACAGACCTTATTGATCTCTCCTGATAGGCTGCCAGCACAGTTGCTATAGCTACAGACCTTATTGATCTCTCCTGATAGGCTGCCAGCACAGTTGCTATAGCTACAGACCTGGCTTCTACTGCAGCCTACAGGAAGCCAGTAAACACACCCCTGAAATTAAAGTGAAACCAAGAAAACAGGACTGAGGTAAGATGAATCAATGTAGTGAGACAACCCCTTTAAGACACTTTGAAATACATGAAAAAAAGTGAAGAAAGCTGATTGGCTCAAAGGACGTCCTTTTAGCCAATCAGCTTTCTTTTTCACTTTTTTTTCATGCATTTCAAACTGTACCGCCTTCCATTTGATTGGTTAATGTTACTCCATAGAACTGAATGGCTTATTGTCGCTCGCAATCTGATTGGCCGGCTTCTGCCGCCCAACGAGAAGTGCGGAAAATATTTAAACTACTGCTTTTCCCGGCATTTCCTGTAATCACAATTCCTGAGGTAGCGCCGGTTTCGGCGAGACACGCGTCATTAGTGATTTTATCCCTTTATGTTTTTGAAAGGTTTTTAGCTCTTTTCATGAGTTGCTTTTTACATTCAATAAAAACCCTTTTTTATACGATACTCCGCGCCTCACGGAGGTTTGAATAGATGAGCGCCGGGGAACGCACTTTTTCTTCTGTCTTCCACATATATAATGCTGCCATACTATACACAACTAATACCGACACACAGTACACATACCCTGCTATCAGATCATACTGTACTACAGTACACATAATGCCGCCATATTGTACACACAACTCATGCCATCACAGTACACATACCCTGCTATCATATCCTATTCTAGAAGTATAATACACATATAATGCTGCCATACTGTACATGCAACTAATACCAACACACAGTACACATAAGCTATCCTAGTAAAGGCTACACATGCTGCCATACTGTACACAAAACCAATACCAACACACAGCACACACACCTTGCTATAAGTACAGAACCCACATAATGCTGCCACACTGTACATGACTAATACCAACACAGTACACACACCCTGCTATCATATCCTATTGTAGTACAGTACACATAATGCCGCCATATTGTACACACAACTCATGCCATCACAGTATACATACCCTGCTATACTATCCTATAAGTACAAGACACACATAATTCTGCCACACTGTACACAACCAATACCGTCATACGGCTCAAAGGGCTGCGGAATCCTGTAGCGGCGGGGGTGCGGGTATAATAAGTATCTGCCCCCCTGTAACACGTCAGAGGCGACACAATCGACCGTCACATCAGGCTTTATTAATGGCGTCATCACACTAGTAACAAAAACAAAGGGCGAAGAACAAGAGGGCGACATCAGGAGACTGCGAAGCGGGGTAACTCATTGCCCAGGATCACCTGACGCTCCACACCCGCTTCTGTGATGGCGGCGAGACGAATAACACCCCCGCTGGATCCATCCCGCTCCATCGCCAGAGCCAGAGCTGCAACACAGAGGAAGAGGTTACACCAGTGTACAGAGCCCGTCACCCCGCAGGGGGAGGAGCCTACAGAGCCCGTCACCCCGCAGGGGGAGGAGCCTACAGAGCCCGTCACCCCGCAGGGGGAGGAGCCTACAGAGCCCGTCACCCCGCAGGGGGAGGAGCCTACAGAGCCCGTCACCCCGCAGGGGGAGGAGGCCACAGAGCCCGTCACCCCGCAGGGGGAGGAGTAGCCAGAGCCCGTCACCCCGCAGGGGGAGGAGTAGCCAGAGCCCGTCACCCCGCAGGGGGAGAGTACACAGAGCCCGTCACCCCGCAGGGGGAGGAGTAGCCAGAGCCCGTCACCCCGCAGGGGGAGGAGTAGCCAGAGTCCGTCACCCCGCAGGGGGAGGAGCGCGCAGAGCCCGTCACCCCGCAGAGGGAGGAGTACACAGAGCCCGTCACCCCGCAGGGGGAGGAGTAGCCAGAGCCCGTCACCCCGCAGGGGGAGGAGCGCACAGAGCCCGCCACCCCGCAGGGGGAGGAGTACACAGAGCCCGTCACCCCGCAGGGGGAGGAGTACACAGAGCCCGTCACCCCGCAGGGGGAGGAGTATACACAACCAGAGCCCGTCACCCTAAAGGGGAGGAGACTCATAGCTCCCTTCTGTCTGTATCACCCTGCAGGAGGAGGAGACTCATAGCTCCCTTCTGTCTGTATCACCCTGCAGGAGGAGGAGACTCATAGCTCCCTTCTGTCTGTATCACCCTGCAGGGGGAGGAGGAGACTCATAGCTCCCTTCTGTCTGTATCACCCTGCAGGAGGAGGAGACTCATAGCTCCCTTCTGTCTGTATCACCCTGCAGGTGGAGGAGACTCATAGCTCCCTTCTGTCTGTATCACCCTGCAGGGGGAGGAGGAGACTCATAGCTCCCTTCTGTCTGTATCACCCTGCAGGGGGAGGAGACTCATAGCTCCCTTCTGTCTGTATCACCCTGCAGGGGGAGGAGACTCATAGCTCCCTTCTGTCTGTATCACCCTGCAGGGGGAGGAGGAGACTCATAGCTCCCTTCTGTCTGTATCACCCTGCAGGTGGAGGAGACTCATAGCTCCCTTCTGTCTGTATCACCCTGCAGGGGGAGGAGACTCATAGCTCCCTTCTGTCTGCATCACCCTGCAGGAGGAGGAGACTCATAGCTCCCTTCTGTCTGTATCACCCTGCAGGAGGAGGAGGAGACTCATAGCTCCCTTCTGTCTGTATCACCCTGCAGGGGGAGGAGGAGACTCATAGCTCCCTTCTGTCTGTATCACCCTGCAGGGGGAGGAGACTCATAGCTCCCTTCTATCACCCTGCAGGGGGAGGAGACTCATACCACACATCTGTCTGTATCACCCTGCAGGGGGAGGAGGAGACTCATAGCTCCCTTCTGTCTGTATCACCCTGCAGGAGGAGGAGACTCATAGCTCCCTTCTGTCTGTATCACCCTGCAGGAGGAGGAGACTCATAGCTCCCTTCTGTCTGTATCACCCTGCAGGGGGAGGAGACTCATAGCTCCCTTCTGTCTGTATCACCCTGCAGGAGGAGGAGACTCATAGCTCCCTTCTGTCTGTATCACCCTGCAGGAGGAGGAGCCTCATAGCTCCCTTCTGTCTGTATCACCCTGCAGGGGAGGAGACTCATAGCTCCCTTCTGTCTGTATCACCCTGCAGGAGGAGGAGACTCATAGCTCCCTTCTGTGTATCACCCTGCAGGGGGAGGAGACTCACAGCCCCCTTCTGTCTGTATCACCCTGCAGGGGGAGGAGACTCATAGCTCCCTTCTGTCTGTATCACCCTGCAGGGGGAGGAGACTCATAGCTCCCTTCTGTCTGTATCACCCTGCAGGGGGAGGAGACTCATAGCTCCCTTCTGTCTGTATCACCCTGCAGGGGGAGGAGGAGACTCATAGCTCCCTTCTGTCTGTATCACCCTGCAGGAGGAGGAGGAGACTCATAGCTCCCTTCTGTCTGTATCACCCTGCAGGAGGAGGAGACTCATAGCTCCCTTCTGTCTGTATCACCCTGCAGGGGGAGGAGGAGACTCATAGCTCCCTTCTGTCTGTATCACCCTGCAGGGGGAGGAGGAGACTCATAGCTCCCTTCTGTCTGTATCACCCTGCAGGGGGAGGAGGAGACTCATAGCTCCCTTCTGTCTGTATCACCCTGCAGGGGGAGGAGGAGACTCATAGCTCCCTTCTGTCTGTATCACCCTGCAGGGGGAGGAGGAGACTCATAGCTCCCTTCTGTCTGTCTCATCCTGCCGGGGGAGGAGACTCATAGCTCCCTTCTGTCTGTATCACCCTGCAGGGGGAGGAGACTCATAGCTCCCTTCTGTCTGTATCACCCTGCAGGGGGAGGGGCCACCCTCCGGTCATGTGATCTCACCGTTTGCTGTGAATTTCAGACACTCCTCTTTGGTCATTCCGGTTTTGTACGTAGAGTCCACGAAGCCGTAGATGTAGGAGCTGCCGGAGCCGCCTATGGAGAACGGCTGGTGCACCATCATCCCTCCCATGGGCACCGTGTACACCTGCAATGCAGACACATGGATACAGTGACCGATACAAAAGGGGCGGAGGCGGGGACACGAGTCAGGGGAGGAGTCGCGCCTATTACATGACCTCCATTCCTCTGGTCCCATCCGGCGACGATGATCCCGGCCATCAGGACCTCGCGGTACGTGTAGCACATCTCATAGAAGAGATTGGCCGCTGTGTGGACGAGGGGCAGGGTGCCCAGCTCAATGCTGCCAGGGAGAAGACATACGGAACGTAAAGGGGAACTCTACTACAGATCAGGGCTGCCCCCTAGTGGCAAGAGGACAGTACAAGACATATCTGGCCCCACCACCCACAGCAAGAACTACTAAGCGTACATGTTTAAAGGGGGAACTCCACTACAGAGAAGTGCTCCCTCCAGTGTATAGAGGGGGTATTACAACTGGACAGTACAAGACTCACATCCGGCCCCACCATCCACTGCTAGAACCATTAGGCATACGCTCTTAAAGGGGAACTCCACTATAGACCACTGCTTCCCTTTAATGTACAGAGAGGGTATTATAAGACAAAAATCCACCTCCATCAACCACAGATAGAACTACACGGCATGGATACTTAAAGGGGAACTCCACTACTGATCAGTGCTTCCCTATATGTACAGAGGGAGAGTACAAGACCTATCCAGCCCCCTATCCACAGCTAGAACTACTAGGCATACATTCTTAAAGGGGAACTCCACAAGAAATCACTACAGGAGGGTATTACAAGAAAGAGGCAGCCCCATCATCCACAGCAATAATCATTAGGCATTCCAGCTTCAAGGGGAACTCCACTGCAGATCACTGCTGCCCTCTAATGTACAGAGGAGGGTATTGTAAGAAACACATGCAGCCCCATCTACAAGGCAGACATCCCTAAAGGGGAACACCACATCAAATCACTACAGAAGAGGGTATTACAAGATGCACAGGCAGGTATCATCTACAGCTTTAACCATTAGGCACACATTAAAGGGGAACTCCGGTAAGAACCAAATGTACCCACTCCGTCCCTTCGCCCATCTGGGCACTCACATAGCAGGTGACCACCCCGCACTCCCAGCGCCCATGCGTCTGGGGAGGGTTGGACATTTCTCTTGGCTACAGGTCCCCTTTAAGTCACAGGGTCCATGCACTGAAGCCCCCAAGATGTCTCCGGGGGCCTGGAAAGTATCAGAGGTCCAGTAATTTTGGGAAGGTCCCTATAAATGGGCGTTGGGGCCAGCCTGGCCCCCCCCCCCCAGGGCTCCTCCTACCTGTGGAATCCCAGCTGGTAGGTGACGGCGTCGGCGATGGCCTGGGTGTCGGCGGCGCTGCCCGAGCGGCAGCAGTAGATGCGGTCATGCACCGGGGTGAGCTTGTCCGTGACCCTGTTCGCGATGTACGCCCTGTGGGAGGAGGCAAAGTCAGTGTGAGCAGTGCAGGAGGCCCGGGGCATGATGGGTAACCGCTGGGGGTGTACATACATACCCAGTAGTTGTCCTGGAGTCAGCGCCGATGACCACCCCCCCATCAAACTCCACCGCCATGATCGTCGTCTGCAGAGAGAGGAGAGAGCCAGGATCAAGTCACAGGACTAACGCTCCACTCACATCCAGAGCTGCGGTCACCATCCGGCTGCTACAGGAGTCCTACTCTGATCACACCCAGAGCTGCTCCCGCATAACTCCTCCTACTCTGATCACACCCAGAGCTGCTCCCGCATAACTCCTCCTACTCTGATCACACCCAGAGCTGCTCCCGCATAACTCCTCCTACTCTAGTCACACCCCGAGCTGCTCCCCTGCTATAACTCCTCCTACTCTAGTCACACCCAGAGCTGCTCCCGCATAACTCCTTCTACTCTAGTCACACCCAGAGCTGCTCCTGCATAACTCCCCCTACTCTAGTCACACCCAGAGCTGCTCCTGCATAACTCCTCCTACTCTAGTCACACCCAGAGCTGCTCCTGCACAACTCCTCCTACTCTAGTCACACCCAGAGCTGCACCTGCATAACTCCCCCTACTCTAGTCACACCCAGAGCTGCTCCTGCATAACTCCCCCTACTCTAGTCACACCCAGAGCTGCTCCCGCATAACTCCTCCTACTCTAGTCAACCCAGAGCTGCTCCCGCATAACTCCTCTACTCTAGTCACACCCAGAGCTGCACCTGCATAACTCCCCCTACTCAAGTCACACCCAGAGCTGCCCGCATAACTCCTCCTACTCTAGTCACACCGAGAGCTGCTCCCGCATAAACTCCTCCTACTCTAGTCACACCCAGAGCTGCTCCCGCATAACTCCTCCTACTCTCGTCACACCCAGAGCTGCTCCCGCATAACTCCTCCTACTCTAGTCACACCCAGAGCTGCTCCCGCATAACTCCTCCTACTCTAGTCACACCCAGAGCTGCTCCCCCAAAACACCTCCTACTCTATCCAGTCAACACCCAGAGCTGCTCCCGCATAACTCCTCCTACTCTAGTCACAAACCCAGAGCTGCTTCCCGCATAACTCCTCCTACTCTAGTCACACCCAGAGCTGCTCCCGCATAACTCCTCCTACTCTAGTCACACCCAGAGCTGCTCCGCATAACTCCCCTACTCTAGTCACAAACCCAGAGCTGCTCCCGCATAACTCCTCCTACTCTAGTCACACACCCAGAGCTGCTCCTGCACAACTCCTACTACTCTAGCCACACCCAGAGCTGCTCCTGCACAACTCCTCCTACTCTAGTCACACCCAGAGCTGCTCCTGCACAACTCCTCCTACTCTAGTCACACCCAGAGCTGCTCCTGCACAACTCCTCCTACTCTAGTCACACCCAAAAGCTGCTCCCGCATAACTCCCCCTACTCTAGTCACACCCAGAGCTGCTCCTGCATAACTCCTCCGACTCTAGTCACACCCAGCGCTGCTCCCGCATAAACTCCTCCGACTCTAGTCACAACCCAGCGCTGCTCCCGCATAACTCCTCCGACTCTAAGTCACACCCAGCGGCTGCTCCCGCATACCTCCTCCGACTCTAGTCACACCCAGCGCTGCTCCCGCATACTTCCTCCTACTCTAGTCACACCCAGCGCTGCTCCCGCATAGCTCCTCCTACTCTAGTCACACCCAGAGCTGCTCCTGCATAACTCCCCCTCTAGTCACACCCAGAGCTGCACCTGCATAACTCCCCCTACTCTAGTCACACCCAGAGCTGCTCCTGCATAACTCCTCCTACTCTAGTCACACCCAGAGCTGCTCCTGCATAACTCCTCCTACTCTAGTCACACCCAGAGCTGCTCCTGCATAACTCCTCCTACTCTAGTCACACCCAGAGCTGCTCCTGCATTAACGCCTTATACTCTACTCTAGTCACATCCAGAGCTGCAGTCACTGTTCTTCCACAATTTCATTGTGTCTCATACTCCGGTCACATCCAGAGCTGCAATCACCACTCTGCTGTTCCATCACATTGGATTATACTCTAGTCACAGCCGAAGCTGCAGGCACCATTCTGCTCGTATATGTATTGTACCCCAGTCACAACCAGAGCAGCTGTATGAGCCGTGCACTCACAGGCCCCTCTGTTATCCGCTGTTCTGCTGCATTGCATTGTGGGAGATGTATCCATGGCTGATGTGAACACTACATCTCCCACAATGGCGCGCAGCATGGCTGTATACTCACTGACAGCTCCTGTATGGGAGCAGAGATGGTGACTGCACTGCCCCAGCTTTCCCATCACCCTGAATCTCTCTGTATACACTGATCTGACAGCAGAGTGTAGGATGTGGAACGTCAGCTCTACGATCCCAGCTTTCCCAGGCTCCTGAATGGTAGATCTGCTGCATCCTCCGAGGTTACATCTACTTCTTTACCACTGACTGATCAGGAGCCCGGGAAAGCTGGGTGATCCCCACTATAGCAGCCACAGCTTGTGTAACACAGCTTTCCCAGGATCACACACAGGAGATGAGTGTATGATCAGGTGGATTACTGTTCAGGATCCTGGGAAAGCTGAGTGTCCATCAATACAGCAGCTGAATAGACCTCAGTGCATGCTCAGTGGATTACTGTTCAGGATCTATAGCAGCTGCAGCTCCTGTAACACAGCTTTCTCGGGATCCTGAACAGACGTCTATGCAGATCAGTGGATTACTGTGCAGGATCCTGGGAGAGCTGGGCGATTCCCTGTATAGCATCTGCAGCGCCTGTAATCCAGCTTTCCTGGGTTCCCGAACAGGAGATCAGTGTATGAGCGGGTGGATTACTGTGCAGGATTCTGGGAAAGCTGGGTGGTTCCTTCTATGGCAGCCGTAGCTCCTGTAACACAGCTTTCCCAGGATCCTGAATAGACATCAGTGCAGACCAGTGGATTACTGCGTAGGATCCCGGGAGAGCTGAGTGACTCCCTCTCCTGTAATCCAACTTTCCCGGGTTCCTGCACAGCAGATGAGTGCATGAGCAGGTGGATTACTGTGCAGGATCCTGGGAAAGCTGGGCGTCCATCACTATGGCAGCTGCAGATCCTTTAATTCAGCTTTCCTAGGTTCCTGAATAAACATCAAGTGCAAATCAGTGGATTGCTGTGCAGGATCCGAGGAGAGCTGAGTGGCCCCCTCTATTGCAGCCGCAGCTCCCGTAATCCATCTTTCCCGGTTTCCTGAACAGGAGATCAAGAGAATTACCGTGCAGGAACCTGGAAAAGCTGGGTGATCCCCACTATAGCAGCTACCGGTCATGTAACACCGCTCTCATGGGTACGTGCACAGCAGATGAGTGCACAAGCAGGTGGATTACTGTGCAGGATCCTGGGAAAGCTGAGTGATCCCCTCTATGGCAGCCGCAGCTCCTGTAACACAGCTTTCCTGGGTTCCTGCACAGGAGATCAGTGTATGACCAGGAGGATTACTGTTCAGGATCCTGAGAAAGCTGGGCGATTCCTTCTATGACAGCCAGAGCTTCTATAACCCAGCTTTCCCAGGATCCTGAATAGACATTAGGCAGGTAATTGGATTACCGCGCAAGACCCCAGGAGAGCTGGGCGATTCCCTCTATAGCAGCTGCAGCTCCTTTAACACAGCTTTCCCGGGTTCCTGAATAGACATCAGTGCAGATCAGTGGATTACCATTCAGGATCCTGGGAGAGCTGAGTGATTCCCTCCATAGCAGCCGTTGCTCCTTTAACACAGCTTTCCCGGGGTCCTGAATAGACATCAGTGCAGATCAGTGGATTACCATTCAGGATCCTGGGAGAGCTGAGTGATTGCCTCTATGGCTGCTGCTGCTCCTGTAACACAGCTTTCCCAGGATCCTGAATAGACATCAGTGCGTGCTCAGTGGATTACCGTGCAGAATCCTGGGAGAGCTGAGTGATTGCCTCTATGGCTGCTGCTGCTCCTGTAACACAGCTTTCCCAGGATCCTGAATAGGACATCAAGAGTAGGACCGTGCAGGATCCCGGGATCTGCGTATGCCATAGTAGTGATCACACAGGGGATTACCATTCAGGATCCTAGGAAAGCTGAGTGGTTCCCTCTATGGCAGCCGCAGCTCCTGTAACACAGCTTTCCCAGGATCCTGAACAGGAGATGAGTGTATGAGCAGGTGGATTACTGTGCAGGGTCCTGGGAAAGCTGGGTGATCCCCACTATGGAAGCCGCAGCTCCTGTAACACAGCTTTCCCGGGATCCTGAACAGACATCAGTGCAGATCAGTGGATTGCTGTGCAGGGTCCTGGGAGAGCTGGCTGTCGGCGGCTGTGACTCGGCACATTCTCCATAGTAACGGCCCAGCCATCATTACAGGCGGATGTAGAACTACAAGTCCCAGCAGCGCCTCCGCTCCATATCTGCTGCATCACCGGCCTAGCCGCCAGGCCTCTCCCGGCCTCGCCCGCTCTCCTTACCCGACCCTCCTGTCCCCCCAACCCGGGCTCACCCCAGTGGTCACTTCCCGGCTCATCCACTCCATCTCCAGAGGCGCCCCGCCCGTCAGCGCCGCGGCCCCGGCTCCCAACATCTTCACTGCCGCCATGATTCTCTGTTCTTCCGGGAGGAGGGGAGGAGCCTGTGAGGTGGACCGCTCAGCTTCCGGCGCATCGAGCCGACACGGGGTGTACAAAGATGGCCGCCCCATGACGTCAATACCGTTTGGCGAATGCAGCAACCCGAGTGTACAAAGATGGCCGCCCTATGACGTCAACACCGTGTGACCGCACTGTCAACGAAGGAAACGTAAAAGTCACGTGGTGAAAACGGAAGTCGTACAAATGCCTGCCGGCGAGTGGGTGTACAAAGATGGCCGCCGCGTGACGTCACTATCGTGAAATACGTCGGTAGCATGATGATTGCGGCAATCCGAGTCTTGAGTGTACAAAGATGGCCGATCTGTCAGCCAACGTCATGGCAAATAGGAGTCACGTGGTGGATACGGAAGTCATACAATGCCTGTCAGTGGTTGGGTGCGTGTAGAAAGATGGCGGGATCATCATTGTAGTAACCAGGGTGTAGTCACGCGGTGCACCTCTTTCTGATGATATTATAACGATGCTGCGGATAATAGTACAAGTCATTATTATTACAGCAGATTACCTTCAGTCCAATAATTCGGTAGATCTGATTATTCGGTGCACGTTTTACTCACAAATTTCCAATATAATGTAGTATTTCATTTTTCCAGAGCACTATATGAAATTACAGCTTGTCTCTGATTGGTTGCTATGGGCTTTGATTGGTTACTATGGGCTTTGATTGGTTGTTATGAGCTCTGATTAGTTGCTATTGGCTCTGGTTGCTATGGACCTTGATTTGTTGCTATGGGCTCTGATTAGTTGTTATGAGCTCTGATTGGTTGCTATGGGCTCTGATTGTTCGCTATGGGCACTGATTGGTTGCTATGGACTCCGATTGGTTGCTATGAGTTCTGATTGTTTGCTATGGGCTCTAATTGGTTTCTATGGACTCCGATTAGTTGCTATGAGCTCTGATTTGTTGCTATGGGCTCTGGTTTCTATGGACCTTGATTTATTGCTATGGACTCTGGTTGCTGTGGCTGTGATTGGTTGCTACAGACTCTGGTTGCTATGGGCTCTGATTGGTTGCTATGGGAAACAAAGAAAGTCTTATAGCTAGCCAGTTTTCAGACATGTGGCCCCAAATGTCAGTAGAACCGACCGATCACCAGAGCCTCTCACTTTACAGCCTGCTGCGAAGCTGATTCTTATTTTCTCATTGCTTCTAGTCAGCGCTGGGTCGCTGTGTCCGCTGGTGTTTGGCGCTATTATTTCTTTCTTCTTTCCACCCCGGCTGTGGGGTGAGGGGCTGCACATCTCCTTGGTGGTCGGCAGCTCGTATGACACCGCACTGCCACTTGCCCGCTCCATGTCAGAGAGCAGGAGGACCGCACAATGCATCACGGTGGGGATCTGCTTCCCTCCGAGCTGTGACTGTCATGTCCGCCGCTGGGGAAGCTCCCGGTCACAGATACTCAGCGATGGCCGGGCCCGATAATACAGGACGGATGCGGCCGCAGGCCTCGTGTCTGACACCCGTGATGTAGACCCATAGAGCAGCCCGGCTCCACGTTGACTCCCAGGACGCCCTTCTACTTCAGAACCGTAAGGGAACATGACCTCTCTGACTCCCCCAGCCGGTAATGGGTGAGGGGGGGGGGCTATCCTTAAAGGAGTCGTCTCACTACAGTGATCGCGGCTTTTTATGTTAAAGTTCTTGCAAAAACAAGTCACTTTGCAATATGTTCCATTACCCCGTCCCCCCCCCCAGAAAATCCCCTCTTTTTTTTTTTTTTTTTTTTTTTTTTTTTTTTTTTTTTTTTTTTTTTTTTTTTTTTTTTTTTTTTTTTTTTTTTTTTTTTTTTTTTTTTTTTTTTTTTTTAATGGCTGTCCATCACGGTCCTATACTACAGACCGTTCTCTGATGGCTCCTTCAGCTGCCAGCATGGTCGCTATAGCTACAGACCTGTTTCTCTCTCTCCTGATAGGCTGCCAGCACTGGTGCTATAGCTACAGACCGTTCTCCTCTCCTGATGGCTGCCACACTGGTTGCTATAGCTACAGACCTGTTTGATCTCTCCTGTAGGCTGCCACCACTGGTCACTATAGCTACAGACCGGTTCTATCTCTCCTCATAGGCTGCCAGCACTGGTTGCTATAGCTACAGACCTGTTCAGTCTCTCCTGATTGGCTGCCAGCACTGGTCGCTATAGTTACAGACCTGTTCTCTTTCTCCTGATAGGCTGCCAGCACTGGTCACTATAGCTACAGACCGGTTCTCTCTCTCCTGATAGACTGCCAGCACTGGTCACTATAGCTACAGACCGGTTCTCTCTCTCCTGATAGGCTGCCAGCACTGGTTGCTATAGCTACAGACCTGTTCATTCCCTCCTGAT
The DNA here is from genome assembly GCA_025379985.1 of Phyllomedusa bahiana. Lineage (NCBI taxonomy): Eukaryota > Metazoa > Chordata > Amphibia > Anura > Hylidae > Phyllomedusa > Phyllomedusa bahiana. Next base: position 17,233 of record JAODAL010056836.1, read on the forward strand.
AAGCTGTCAGCACTTGTTGCTATAGATACAGACCTGGCTTCTACTGCAGCCTAGCGGAAGCCAGTAAACACGCCCCTGAATTCAAAATGAAACCAAGAAAACAGGACTGAGGTGAGATGAATCAATGTAGTGAGACAACCCCTTTAAGGCTATGTCCGGAACATGGCCGCCAGCATGAAAGCCGCCATATTGGATCAAGGGCAAGTTTCTCCAATGGGAAGGTGATCATGTAGCATCAAAAAAGACCGGAAACGTCTCAGAAATCGATGGCCGCAGTCAGATTTGCAATATCTTAGCAATAGCGGTTCCACGTCTGTAATAATAGGCACGTGTATAACGAACAGGATGCACTGTACACACGGGTTTCCCGAGTGTTGCCTCTATGTGAACAGAACCTCACAGTGGACGAACCCAAATTCATCTCCGCCCCAAACTCGTTCTTACCTGGTGCCTCGCTGTAGAGATCCCTCCAACCCAGTGGTCTTCAGCTCATGACTAGTGGGCACCAACCTGCACGGACCAGGTCCCAACCGAGCCACCGGGCAGGAACTATTACGACGGACCACGCTGCAATTACCTGCAGAGTAAGTGAAGGGGGCGAAGCGAGGAAGAGGAGAACCGGAGACGCTGCCCCAATGCTGTGTGCTCCTCATTCTCCGGAGAGTGGAGGTCCCAGAGGTCAGACCCCACAATCATAGACTATTGGCAGAGCCTAGAGATGCTGCACCGCTTTATAAGAAGGAAACAAAGGGGCTCCCGCCATAGACTCTGATAGTGTATTGATAGGTGCGGGTCCCACCTCTGGGACCTGTATCCATTTCAGGAACAGGCCTGGAAATGGTCAGCTCAGAATGGAGAGCCACTCACACACAACTCTCCATTCTGTTCTATGGGAGTTCCCAAAACAGGGGAGCGCTGTGTTCTCAATTCTCCTCTATGGGAGTTCCCAGTACAGAAGAGTGCTGTGTTCTCTCCATTCTGTTCTATGGGAGTTCTGAGTACAGCCGAACCAAACTCCCTTTTACTGAGAATCCCCTAGAAAAATGGGAGAACACAGCGCTCCCCTGTACTGATAACTCCCATAGAACAGAATAGAGAACACAGCGCTCCCCTGTTCTGGGAACTCCCATAGAACAGAATAGAGAACACACCGCTCCCCTTTAGTGGGAACTCCCATAGAACAGAATGGAGAACACACCACTCCCCTGTACTGGGAACTCCCATAGAACAGAATGTGGAGAACACAGGCTCCCCTGTATGGAACTCCCATAGAACAGAATGGAAGAACACAGTGCTCCCCTGTACTGGGAACTCCCATAGAACAAATTGGGGGAACATAGCGCTCCCCTGTACTGAGGATCCCCTAGAACAGAATGGGAAAAAAACACAGCGCTCCCCTGTACAGGGAACTCCCAAGAACAGAATTGGGGAGAACACGCGTCCCCCAGTACGGGGACTTCCCATAGAAAAGAATGGAGGAGAACACAGCGCTCCCCTGTACTGGGACTCCCATAGAACAGAATGGAGAGAACACAGCGCTCCCCTGTACTGGGGACTCCCATAGAACAGAATGGAGAGAACACAGCGCTCCCCTGTACTTGGGACTCCCATAGACAGAATGGAGAGAACACAGCGCTCCTCTATACTGGGAACTCCCATAGAGGAGAATGGAGAACACAGCGCTCCCCTGTACTGGGAACTCCCATAGAACAGAAAGGAGAACACAGCACTCCCCTGTACTGGGAACTCCCATAGAAAGAATGGAGAAACACGCACCCCCTTGTACTGGGAACTCCCTAGAACAGAATGAGAACACAGCGCTCCCCTGTACGGGAACTCCCATAGAACAGAATGGAGAACACTGCGCCCTGTACTGGGAACTCCTTTAAAAACAAATGGAGAACACACGCTCCCCTTTACTAGGAACCCCATAGAACAGAATAGAGAACACAGCGTTTCCCCTGTACTGGGAACTCCCATAGAGGAAAATGGAAACACAGTGCTCCCCTGTCAGGAACTCCCATAGGGGAGAATGGAAACACAGCGCTCCCCTGTACGGGGAAATCCCATAGAGGAGATGGAGAACACAGCGCTCCCTGTTACTGGACTCCCATAGAACAGAATGGAGAAAACACAGCGCTCCCCTGTACTAGGAGCTCCCATAGAACAGAATGGAGAACACAGCGCTCCCCTGTACTGGGAACTCCCATAGAACAGAAAGGCGAGTCGGGCACAGGCAGGACCAGATATCCATTCTGAGCCGACACTGTCGGGGGCCCGTTCCTGAGCCAGGACCCGCACCTACCAGACTTTGATGGCACTTTCTACTGATATACTATCAAACTCTATGGCCGGAGCTCCCCTTTAAGGGCTTATTTGGAAGCATTACATTGTGTCTATGGAAACTGTTGAATAATCTGGTTTCTATGGGTGTAAAGTCCTTGAGAACCAGCTGCCCTAATAGAGAACAGGAAAAAGGACCACATTCAGTAGGTAACCTTCATTACAAAGCTTTTCTCACCACAGCCAGCTTCAGGCTAACACCTCTTGGTCATGCTGTGGCCGGTTCTATGGCTTCAGTCTCACACTTACTGGTCAGGCTGTGGGTGGTTCTATAGCAGTGATTGGCATATCAGCTCTACTATTTCTAGCTATTCCTATTCCACTGACATGACTGCAGAAGATTTATAAAGTGTAGTACACAAAGCTGCAGAGCTCTAAATGGTGAAAGCTTGTCATTTAGTTAAGTAAACAGACTGTTGTTAGAGATAAGATTATGCAGGAGGTGACTCACCATGGTCGAACTGACTGACTGGCGGCAGCTTGGATCAATCAGATAAGAGACAAAGGACAGAGAGGAGGGGAGAGATGGTTGATAACCTAGAGAAACTTGTGTACAGGAGATAAAAGCTTCTTTATCTCCTGACCAAAACAAAATCAATAAAGCAATGTATTTGGTAATAGTCATTCGTTTACCTTTCCCTACATGTTAAAAGCCAATTATTGTGGTGAGAAAACCACTTCAAGGTGCCTTGTCTGACCAAGGGGCCCCCCTTCTGTGACAACAGCTAATGGCGACCAGCACTGTGGTGTATCTGACCACACCCCTGACTGTCATGTGATCTCACGAGTAGTCATATAGGCGAGTCGGTCTCCTCCCACAACCCTCTTCTGAGGTAAGTCTGAGGGCTGAGATAAAAGTGTTCATTTTATTACCTTACAGCCAAATTTAATGAACAATACATGTGTCTAATGATCTGAGCATCGCACCGATGACGTGAGGGCATGTTACAGTTCTTTCTGGAGATGTCCTTGAAGGGGTCGCTCCAGACAACCAATAGGGCTGCAGCTTTCATTCCCCCATCCTCAACTAGAGAAATCAGGGCCAGCACTATTGTGGAGACATCTGGCCAACCTAGTAAGGGGCACCTTGGGTGACATGAAGACAAGAGCGATGGGGAGCGCAGCATTGATGACGTTCTTCGGGGTTCTAGCATGTTCTGTGGCTCGGTGTCGGGGATGGGGCTAGTTTGGCACGTTCTTTGTCTATTTTCACAGTATAAGGAACATTTAGATAATAAGTCTCTAAAAATGTCTCAAGAAATGTAGAAGGCCCAGGCTACGCGGTGATTTCTGGGAAGTTGTGTAGTCGTACAATGGACGTTACCTGTTATTTGGCAAAAATTTGGTGGATTTTGTCACCATTAAGGAAGCCTGCAAGCCTTGTATGATGGTGGTGCCACCACCTGGCTGGAAACTCATTGATCTGCTCAGTTTATGGTGACAAGAGGTGTCGTTTCCCAAAAATTTGGTGGATTTTGAGACGGCACAAACTGTACTGTTCTCTTCTATCGGGGTCCGACCTGGTGTCACCATCAAGGAACCCAGCAAGCCCTGTATGATGTTGGTGCCACCACATGGATGGAAACTTATTGACCTGCTGAGTTTATGGGGACAAGAGGTCTCGCTCCACAAAAATTTGGTGAATTTTGTGACGGCACAAACTGAACTGTTCTCTTCTATCGGGGTCCGACCTGGTGTCACCATCAAGGAACCCTGCAAGCCCTGTATGATGGTGGTGCCACCACCTGGCTGGAAACTTATTGACCTGCTGAGTTTATGGGGACAAGAGTTCTTGCTCCCCTAATATTTGGTGGATTTTGTCACCACCAAGGAACCCTGCAAGCCCTGTATGATGGTGGTGCCACCACCTGGCTCAGTCTATGGTGACAAGAGGTCTCGCTCCCCAAAAATTTGGTGAATTTTGTGACGGCACAAACTGTACTGTTCTCTTCTATCGGGGTCCTACCTGGTGTTACCACCAAGGAACCCAACAAGCCTTGTATGATGGAAGTCACGGTGTAGCCTGGACCTGAGGCTCCGATGTGTGTAAGAATCCTAGGAGTTGTAGTCCTCCCTCCCGCAGAGAAGTCCTCGGAGGACCACCTTGGAAATCTCTCGCCTCAACCTCCCCTTCGTATACCGATGAGGTCTGACAGTTTTCTACAGTTCTCCATCTTGAAGCTGTCGGCCTTCTCCCTTAATCTCTGGTCTCCGTACAGCCGGGCAAGATTGGCCAAGTCGGACCTTTGCTGTTTCTCCTTCCAACAGCCGGCTTGGACTTGCTCGGCGTATTCCTTCTCTACCGCCCTCTCCATCTCCACCAGCGCTTGGCCCCGGTAACGGTTCTGGAAATTGTGGCCGACAAAATACGGGACCCCGCGGCTGCTGGTTTCCCGGGGGATGGTTAGACCGGAAGAAGGTTTAGGATGGAGACTGTAGGGTGGCATGGTGGCCGTCATCTGTGCCACCACCGATACCACCACCAGGATCAAAACCGGTAGGACCTGGATGAAGGCAGAGTAAGCCGATTTCGGGGGACCGCCTTCCTCTTCCTCCTCCTGTCTTCTAGGCCGCTTTATGTTGTGTTTCTCCTTTTTCTTCGGCCTCTTGACTTCTGGGCTTTTTGCCCTTTCTTCCCCCACCATTAGGATGTCCGCCAGCATCTTTTTTCCTCTTTTTTGATTTGGTCTCCCCGGTCCGTTTGGCTTTTTCTGCCCTTTCTTGCCTCCACTTGTTTTCTCTTGCCCCTCCTTTCCTTCCTGGGGGGCCCTCTCTTTCCTTTCCCTTTTGGGCCATTTTTTTTGCCTAGCCTTCTCTCTGCTGCCACCTGGCCCTGCCCCTGCATGTCGTCCTCTTGTGGCCACCTCTGCCATCTCCCATTGGGTTCATCCCTTCTGGTGGGTCTCGGTGGTTCTCGGGGGCGACCATTGAAGGCATAAGCAGCTCGGGCAGAAAAATGACCCCTAAAGAACAGATCGAAGATCTCGTCTGTGGTCAGGTCGTTGTCGGTCGGAGCGGGTGGGCCTTTGAGAGTGTGTAAGCTTTTTCTTAGTCGGCCTGAAACTGTTAAAACTTTCCCCATAAACCTGAAAAAACCAAAGAGGATGGAGATAAGTCACAAATACTAGAGACAGGGGTTACATGTTATGGGGTCTATGGAGGATTTCTGTTAGGGGGGTCTGTGGGGGATGCACTGTTTGGGGGATCTGTGGAGGGTGCATGTTATGGGGGATCTGTGGGGATGCCTGTTATGGGGGGTCTGTGGGGGATGCACTGTTATGGGGATCTGTGGGTGATGCTGTTATGGGGGATTTGGGGGATGCCTGTTATGGGGGACTGTGGGGTGCATGTTTGGGGGATCTGTGGAGGTGCCTGTTATGGGGGTTTTGGATGATGCATGTTATGGGGGTCTGTGGATGTGCATGTTTTGGGGGATTGTTTGGGGGGCACTGTTTGGGGGGTTTTGGGATG
>JAODAL010056837.1:0-23046 GCA_025379985.1 Phyllomedusa bahiana
ACTGGATCCAACCCAAAATTTGACCCCAAAAACCCATTGTTTGTAATGGGGTCTGTTGGGTTTACATTATGGTGATTGTCATTTGACCAGAAATAGCCGTGATGGTGAATACATTACGTAATGGACACCACCAACCAGTTGACTGTAATGGGGTCTGTTGGGTTTATATCATCGTGTCCATCATTTGATCTGAAAGAGTTGTGGTGCCAGATCCATTACATGACATACCGCACCAACAAATTGATTATGAGTAGTCTCTTGGGTTTACATCATGGTGTCTATCATTTGACCAGAAACATACACAGTCCCGTATCCTTTGCATGATGGACACCAGCAACCAACTGACTATAATGGGGTCTATTGCGTTTATGTCATGGAGATCTTCATTTGACAAGAAATAGCTTAAATGGTGGATAGATTATGTAATGGACACCACCAACCAATTGACTGTAATGGGGTCTGTTGGGTTTACATTATGGTGATCATCATTTGACCAGAAATAGCGGAGATGGTGGATACATTACATAATGGACACCACAACCAATTGACTATAATAGGGTCTGTTTGCTATAAAAGTTGATGGAGAATTTCTGAAACATGAGGATATGAGACAAGAATTAAGCATAGTCAGGAACATAGCCACCAGGATAGCAGTCAGAATGCAGCAGGACAGGAGACCCAAATTGGGCATGGCCAGGCGTAGCCACCAGGATTGAAGTCAGAATGCAGCAGGACAGGAGACCCAACTTGAGCAAGGCCAGGTGTAACCACCAGGATAACAGTCGAAATGCAACAGGACAGAAGACCCAAATTGAGCATGGCCAGGCGTAGCCACCAGGATTGCAGTCAGAAGGCAACCGGACAGGAGACCCGAGTTGAGCATGTTCAGGCGGAGCCACCAGGATTGAAGTCAGAATGCAGCAGGACAGGAGACCCGACTTGAGCATGGCCAGGTGTAGCCACCAGGAAAGCAGTCGGAATGCAACACGACAGGAGACCCGACTTGAGCATGGCCAGGTGCAGCCACCAGGATTGAAGTCAGAATGCAGCAGGACAGGAGACCCAACTTGAGCATGGCCAGGTGTAGCCAACAGGATTGCAGTTAAAATGCAACAGGACAGGAGACCCGACTTGAGCATGGCCAGGTGCAGCCACCAGGATTGCAGTCGGAATGCAACAGGACACGAGACCCGACTTGAGCATGGCCAGGTGTAGCCACCAGGATTGCAGTTAAAATGCAACAGGACCCGGAGACCCACTTGAGCATGGTTTAGGGGTAGCCACCAGGATTGAAGTCAGAATGCAGCAGGACAGGAGACCCGACTTGAGCATGGTCAGGCATAGCCACCAGGAAAGCAGTCGGAATGCAACAGGATAGGAGACCCGACTTGAGCATGGCCAGGTGCAGCCACCAGGATTGAAGTCAGAATGCAGCAGGACACGAGACCCGACTTGAGCATGGCCAGGTGTAGCCAACAGGATTGCAGTTAAAATGCAACAGGACAGGAGACCCGACTTGAGCATGGTCAGGTGCAGCCACCAGGATAGCAGTCAGAATGCAACAGGACAGGAGACCCGACTTGAGCATGGTCAGGTGTAGCCACCATGATTGAAGTCAGAATGCAACAGGACAGGAGACCCGACTTGAGCATGGCCAGGCTTGTGGTAGCTCCTATACAACACTTTTTCTTCCAGCAAATGCCCATTTCTCTGCAAAGTTCTACCCTTTTGGGGGAAAAAAGAAATTGAAGATTTAAAACGGGAATGGCTTGGAGGCTGATAGCAAACATGGTAGAAAATCTGGAAATTTATGTTATTTGCACGGTTTTATATGTAGCAAGATGTATTTGATCAATGTAATGGTTTTAATTCATCATACACATGTTATCGGGAATTGCCTTGTCCACATATCAGCAGAATTGGTTGCAGCTGGATCTGATAATGACTTTGATACTTGGTTAAAATTGAACTTTTTATGAAGATAAATTCTTTCCTCATCATAAAGCGGTTATTATAGATCACCTCCTGCTCCATGTTACATCCCCTATTTTTTGTATCGGAAAATTTTAAAACCAAAAAACCTCGGTCCGAAAGGGGCCTCTATGCTTGTTTAAAATTTTTTTAAAGGGGGGGACTTTAAAAGGGGTCGTCCACACAAAGAATAGCTTTCAAATGTAGGAAAAGTAAATGAAGACTTTTCTAAATAATTCCTCTTTTTTAATTACCTTGGCAGGGATCGGAAAATTTTTCTGCTCTGAGTGCATTCAAATTTTTCTAGTTTACCATTGCTTCTGTTTCCCGATTAACAAAAGAGCGGGGTTGTTTCTTAACAAACAAATGAATTAAATTTCTTTTAATTGCCCACTTTGAGCTCTGGGTTCTTGGGGCCACCGTAAGTTATTTTTTTGGACCCACCCCTGGGGTTCATTCTTGTGCCCCCCAGTGGGGTTGTTCTTGGGGCCCAACAGTGGAGATGTTTCCTGGGGCCCACCAGTGGAGTTGATTCTTGGGACCCACCAGTGGAGATGATTCCTTGTGCCCATCAGTGAATTTTGATTCTTCGGGCCCCACCGGGTAAGTTGATTCTTGGGCCCACCAGTGGAGATGATTTTTGGGGGCCCACCGTGGAGATGATTCTTGGGGCCCACGAGTGGAGTTGATTCTTGGGGCCCACCAGGGTGAGATGATTCTTGGGGCCCACCAGTGGAGATGATTCTTGGGGCCCCCCAAATGGAATGATTCTTGGGGCCCACCATTTGGAAGATGATTCTTGGGGCCCACCAGTGGAGAATGATTCTTGGGGCCCCCCCACCAGTGGAGATGATTCTTGGGGCCCCAGTGGAGAGGGATTTTGGGGGCCCACCAGTGGAGATGATTCTCGGGGCCCATCAGTGGAGTTAGTTCTTAGTGCCCACCAGTGGAGTTGATGCTTAGGCCCCACCAGTGGAGTTGGTTCTTGGGACCACCAGTGGAGTTGGTTCTTGGGACCACCAGTGGAGTTGGTTCTTGGGGCCACCAGTGCAGTTGATTCTCAGGCCCCACCAGTGGAATTGGTTCTTGGGGCCCACTAGTGGAGTTGATTCTTGGCGCCACCAGTGGAATTGGTTCTTGGGGCCCACCAGTGGAGTTGATACTTGGGACCACCAGTGGAGTTGATACTTGGGTTCCACCAGTAGAGCTTATTCTTAGGGCCCACCAGTAGAGTCGGGCCCTTGAGTGAGGTTAATTCTTGGGGTCCACCCTACAGCTACATTACATGACTGCACATACTACACATGAATCGTGCACTCTGACACTCTTTCTCCAGCCCCAGACTGGCCATTCCCAGGGGCCCACCATAAGCAGGGGCCACTCTGAATCTGGGTGAGATGGAATAGGGCACATTAAGGGACAGTGCCTCCGCTCTATTCCTTCTTTATTCAATCCTTTGCCAATGACGTGTTGCTTCATCAATCATTTTATGGAGATCTACACAGTCGCTCAAGGCTTCTGACAAATTATAGGATCTGTGTATTGTTCCACCATGGTCCACGATGAGTGAATTATCAAAACCTCTAATGTTAGCTTTGTTCCTGTGTCCTAGAACCCTTAGGTTCAGTAGAGGATGGAGCGACGTCAGGGCATGGGGTGAGCGACTGCTCCAATTGTCTCCAGTTTTTGGCAGGTGCCATCATCACTATTATCGGATCAGATACAAATCTGTTTTCCGCAGTACTGTAATAACAGCGGCCATGAAATGCGTGAACATCAGCTCTTTTATTAATCCACCAATGGTCTATCGTGCTCCGTCCAACCCCAGCTGTATAAACGTGTGCAGATTACACCAGACAGCGACGGCTTGTTAATTTGCAGATTTAAAGGGGCACCACATTGATTAGCTGTAAACATGGAGGCAAAGCTAAGTAAAGACTATTATCAAATATATTGCTGTTCTGGTTTTGCTTCATTTTTGAATTTAAGCAGTTCTCATCTCTTGTTTGGGTACACTAGCTTTCCTAGGTTACCGATCACCTCCCTCTGCTCTAGCAGCCCTGGTCGGATGGTGAGGTTACTTTCTGCTGTGTCTTATCAGCAGCACAGGAGCTTGTTTATGTTTCTTACTGACAAGCTTCATTCCTTTAGAGCTCCATAGCCTTGTGCCCTGCTGTTTAGACACCTCCATCACCAAAGTCCTTCTAACAGATTCAGCTAGTAATGTCAGTTACTGCTATACAAGTGCCCACAGTCTGATCAGGAAGTGGGAGCCTGAAGCTGTAGAACCACCCATAGTCTGATCAGGAAGTGGGAGCCTGAAGCTATAGAACCATTCACAGTCTGAACAGGAAGTAGGAGCCTGAACAGAATATGGAAGCCTGAAGCTGTAGAATCACCCACAGTCTGAACAGGAAGTGGGAGCTTGAAGCTGTAGAACCACCCACAGTCTGAACAGGAAGTGGGAGCCTGAAGCTATAGAGTCACCCACAAGCTAAACATCAAACTGGAGCCTGAAGCTGTAGAACCATCCACACCTGGAACAGGAAGTGGGAGCCTGAAGCTGTAGTACTGCCTACAGCCTGAACAAGAAGTGGGAGCTTGAAGCTGTAAAACCACCCATAGCCTTAACAGGAAGTGGGAACCTCAAGCTGTAAAACCACCCACAGCCTGAACAATGAGTGGGAGTCTGAAGCTGTAGAACTGCCCACAGTCTCAACAAGAAGTGTGAGCCTGAATTTGTAAAAGTACCCACAGCCTGGGCAGGAAGTGGGAGCCTGAAGCTGTAGAACCACTCACAGTCTGATCAACAAGTGGGAGCCTGAAACTGTAGAACCACCCACAGCCTGAACAATAAGTGGGAGCCTGGAGCTATATAACCACCCACAGTCTGATCAGGAAGTGAGAGCCAGAAACTGTAGCATTGCCCATAGTCTGAACTGGAAGTGGGAGCCTGAAGCTGCAGTAATAGCCCACAGCCTGAACAGAAAGTGGGAGCCTGAAGCTGTAGAACCACCCATAGTCTAGACAGGAAGTGGGAGCATAAAACTGTAGACCCACCTACACGCTAAACATCAAATCAGAGCCTGGAGCTGTAGATTCCCCCATAGCCTGAATAGTTGGATCCTCAAGCTGTAACACCACCCACACCCTAAACAGGAAGTGAGAGCCTGAAGCTGGCTGTTAAAAGCAGTCTTTGAAACAGTATGATCAGGAGAATCAGGGAATCTCCTGATTCTAAAAAAAAGAAGAAAAATTATGCTGTGTTTTGTCTTTTTACTTATAGACTTCCTATTAGAATATATATCGGACATTTACGGTATTTCCTGTAATGGGAAATTCTAGACTTTATCTTTAATTGAACTCACAACAACCATTTTTTTTGTGGGTTTGTTTTACGTCCGTGATTGCAATCACCTTATCTAGCAGACCATCAGAAATGTAATCCATGTAATCCCGGTCCACTTGTGGGCTGTTCCTCCCAGGGCTCGTGTTTTGAGCACTCACTTTCCAGACTGTTATTTTTCTGTCTGGTTTGCACGGGGGTTTGTGGTGCACCTTAGCCGGACCGGTGGTGGTCCCCTAGTTCGGTGCATCGACCCTCTCACTCTCACTGTTCTGTACATGCCGAATCGCCCGTCTTTTGTTGACACATCGATAACATATGGATGCTGAGTCCTGTGTTTTGCTCATACATGAGTCATGATTAACCAGTGGAGCGCTCCATCAGTTCCATCTGTTTATTTGCTCTGTGGGGGGAAAACAGATGTTCCTCCCAAGGATCATGACAACTCCTACAAGTGTTTTCCTGCTCATTCCACACAGACCACAAGACTGAATGACACATCCATGTTGCATATTTGCTTTAGAAGAAAAACGGCAATGGGCTAAGTCCACATGAGGGCCATTGCCAGCGGCAGCTGCGTTCATTTATAAAGACATCACTAAGTCTACGCGCACATCTGAGTTGTTATTTCCGTCTTTTCCGTTCCGTCGTAAGAGCACAATAACTGCGGTGCCAAATCCACTACATGATGGACACCACCAACCAGTTGATTGTAATGGGGTCTGTTGGGTTTACATTATGGTGATCATCATTTGACCAGAATTAGCTGAGATGGTGGATACATTACGTAATGGACACCACCAGCCAGTTGACTATAATGAGGTCTGTTGGGTTTACATTATGGTGATCATCATTTGACCAGAAATAGCTGAGATGGTGAGTACATTACGTAATGGACACCACCAACCAGTTGATTGTAATGGGGTCTGTTGGGTTTACATTATGGTGATCATCATTTGACCAGAAATAGCTGAGATGGTGGATACATTACGTAATGGACACCACCAACCAGTTGACTGTAATGGGGTCTGTTAGGTTCACATCATGGTGTCCATCATTTGACCTGAAAGAGTTGTGGTGCCAGATCCATTACATGACATACCACACCAACTAAGTGATTATCAGTAGTCTGTTGGGTTTACATCATGGTGTCCATCAATTGACCAAAAATAGATGCAGTACTGGATCCACCACATGATTGACACCACCAACCAGTTGATTGTAATGGGGTCTGTTGGGTTTACATTATGGTGATCATTCGACCAGAAACAGCTGAGATGGTGGATACATTACATAATGGACACCACCAACCAGTTGACTATAATGATGTCTGATGGGTTTACATCATGGTGTCCATCATTTGACCTGAAAGAGTTGTGGTATCAGATCCATTGCATGACATACCGCACCAACCAATTGATTATGAGTTGTCTCTTGAATTTACATCATGGTGTCCATCATTTGACCAGAAATAGATGTGATGCCAGATCCATTAAATGATGGACTCCACTAAGCAATTGACTAGAAGTAGTCTGTTGGGTTTACATCATGGTGTCCATTAATTGACCAGAAATGGATGAAGTGCTGGATTCACTACATGATGGAGACCACCAACTAGTTGATTGTAATGGAGTCTGTTGGGTTTAAATTATGGTAATCATCATTTGACCTGAAACAGCTGAGATGGTGTATACATTACGTAATAGACACCACAAACCAGTTGACTGTACTGGGGTCTGTTGTGTTTACATTATGGTGATCATCATTTGACAAGAAATAGCTGAGATGGTGGATACATTATGTAATGGACACCACCAACCAGTTGACTATACTGGGGTCTGTTGGGTTTACATCATGGTGTCCATCATTTGACCTTAAAGAGTTGTGGTGCCAGATCCATTAAATGATGGACACCACCAAGCAATTCACTAAAAGTAGTCTGTTGGGTTTACATCATGGTGTCCATCAATTGACCAGAAATAGATGCAGTACTGGATCCACCACATGATTGACACCACCAACCAGTTGACTGTAATGGGGTCTGTTGGATTTACATTATGGTGATCGTCATTTGACAAGAAATAGCTGTGGTGCCAGATCCATTACACAACATACCACACCAACCCATTGATGAGTAGCCTGTTGGGTTTATATCATGGTGTTTATCATTTGACCAGAAACATATACAGTCCTGTATCCACTACATGACTGACACGACAAACCAACTGATTATACTGGGGTCTGTTGGTTTTACATTATGGTGATCATCTTTTGACCAGAAATAGCTGCGATAGTGGATCCATTATGTGATGAGCACCACCCTCCAATTGACTTTATTGGGGTCTATTGAGTTTACTTTGTGGTGTCCAGAAATAGATGCGATGCTGGATCCATTACATAACATACAGCCCTTATCTATTGACTATAAGTAGTCTGTTGACTTTAAATCATGATGTCCATCATTTGACCACAAACAGATACAGTCCTGGATGTGATGGACACCACCAACCAGTTGACTATAATTGGGTCTGTCAGGTCTCCATCATGGTGTCCATCATTTGACCAGCATGCTGCTCTTTTTTTCCATCTTTTGTTGAGGAAATCTATAACAGAACCTCGGTCATAGCCTTAGTTATATGTCTTGTTTTCCCAGTAGATTTATCTCTATCGTATATTTTTCCAAATATGGATCCTGGTGCTTAACATGTATTTGGGTTTAACATCAGAATCGCTTGGTTCCATCATACTGAAGTCTTCTGCTAGATCATGTATGGCTGCATGAATTGTAAAACCCTAAAGGGTATCATGGTTGGTGGATGCCCCAAGGCATTGTCCACCATCAAAACACTACTACAGTGGTGTCCAACATGTGGCTCAAAAGCTGTTGTCTGTCAGTGCTTTGGGTATCATGATTGGTGGATGTCCCAAGGCAGGGTTCACCATCAAAACACTACTACAGTGGTGTCCAACATGTGGCTCAAAAGCTGTTGTCTGTCAGTGCTATGGGTATCATGGTTGGTGGATGCCCCAAGGCAGGGTCCACCATCAAAATACTACTATGGTGGTGTCCAACATGTGGCTCAAAAGCTGTTGGCTGTCAGTGCTTTGGGTATCATGGATTGGTGGTTTTTCCCAAGGAGGGTCACCATCAAAACATACTACAGTGGTGTCCAACATGTGGCTCAAAAGCTTTTTGTCTCAGTGTTTTGGGGTTTATCATGGTTGGTGGATGTCCCAAGGCAGGGTCCACCATCAAAATACTACTACAGTGGTGTCCAACATGTGGCTCAAAAGCTGTTGTCTGTCAGTGCTTTGGGTATCATGGTTGGTGGATGTCCCAAGGCAGGGTCCACCATCAAAACATTACTACAGTGGTGTCCAACATGTGGCTCAAAAGCTGTTTGCCATCAGTGCATAGGGTATCATGATTGGTGGATGTCCCAAGTCAGGGTCCACCATCAAAACACTACTACAGTGGTGTCCAACATGTGGCTCAAAAGCTGTTGTCCGTCAGTGCATACTGGGAAGGTTGGGTGGTTGTCCACAGAAGCAGGGACCACATACAAAATTTCAGTGGTGGCTCCAACCATGTGCTCACAAAGTGTGTTTTGGGCCTCGTCCAAGTTCTTTTGGGTTCACTAGATGGAAGATCTTTTCCCAGACTGCAAGGGTCCACCCTCAACACCCTACTACGGTGGTGTCCAACATGTGGCTCAAAAGCTGTTGTCCGTCAGTGCATACTGGGAGTTGTAGTTTTCCAACAGAACAGAGACCACAGTTTGAGCCGATTCAGCTGGTGGCATCCATCCCATTTGCTCTACAGTCAGAGATGTGTGACTCTTGAGTCCTCTTGTCCAAGTCTTCTTCTTGTGGTTCACTAAGAGTGCGAAGAGTCTGTTCTTCTCAGCTGCAAATGTTTGGTCTTTGCTTTTATTATTGAAGTATTCAATGTTCCTCAAGCAAGAGGTTTGGCGCCCCCCTGGATTCCCTGGATAGCAACATTGACCCTGTCTAGTAACATTCAAGGAAAACTGAAGAGGTCATTTGGCACCTTGTTTCCGGCTTTGGAACAAATTCTGTGCAATTGATGAAATGACACGAGAGTGAGCGGTCATACATCAATGTCCGGCCCCGCACCGCTGCCGGAGGACTCACTCAGGGTATTGTGCAAGTCTTTCCTCTCAGCAACTGGTCTGTAATTAACTGTAATTAAACCGCTCCGTACATCTACCAGTAGATTTGTATACATGAACCCATTAGACCCTGTACTTGGAAAACCTAAATCAAGGGTCTTTTGGCCCCTTTCCAAGTCTCACTATACAGCATAATAAATTAGATAAATTGATCGTGGCAGGGCCGTTTATTTTTCCAGTCAGCCATATGGTTCTGTGATAGAGCGGGGCGGCCATTGTTTGGATGAATTTGGAGGTTTAGTCATCTCTTCCTAAGATTCTTGTAATAGACATACATTAAGTAGAAAATTATCTGGACTATCGGAAGACGTGAAGGAACTGTAACACGTGATGAGAGTCCACAGACTCAGTAGCCACAGTGTTAGGACATGTTCACACGGCTTATTTGGACGAGGTTTTCGGAGCGTTTCCTTGCCCAAACCACATCTAAACCTCGACTGAAACACGCTGCATCAGAAGAGGTTTTAGAGGCGTTTCTTGGGCACTGGTAACACAACGGATTTGAAAGATGTTATGGACGCGGTTTACGACGCGGTTTACGCGGCCAAAACCACGACCAAATCGCGCCCACTTTATTAACATGGTTTCCTATGGGAAACCGTGTTAATATTCACACGCCGTGGCTTTGGCCACGGCCTTGACGCGCGTGTTTGAGAGCTCTCCTGTCAACTCTTGACAGGGAGTCCACGGTGCAGCGGGCGCAGGTGTCGCCACGGGCGTCGCTGCGGCTGGTGTGCGGCTGGCGGCGCAGTTTTCCCCCTGTCTACTCATTTGCATGGGGGCAAACCCTCGCCGCAAGCCGCGCCCCAAACCACGCCCCACTTGCGGCGCAACCACGGCCAGCGCCCGCGCCGCAAACCCGCGGCCAAATCCGCCGTGTGAACGAGGCCTTGGTGAGGTTTTGGATCTGGTTTTCGACGAGGTTTTCACCCATACAAATTAATAGCCAGCACAAAAAACGTGGCCAAAACGCGCCAAAACACGCTTCAAGAATTGACATGACACTTCTTTCCAAAGAAGCGTGTAAAAACCTTGTCGTGTGTGAACTGCAACGAGGTTTTACTTAGGAATCAATTAAGTGAACTGGGGGCGTTTCGGAAGCGTTTTGGACGAGGAAACGCTCTGAAAACCTCGTCCAAATAAGCCGTGTGAACAAGCCCTTAGGCTCTGTTCACACTGGTGTCACGGCTTCCATTCGTGATGTAGATTTGCTGAGGCGCTTTGCTGTCCGGTCCTGATAGATCTCATTGCCTTATAACCGGATCTGTCAGGTTTATTAGCTACATCTGTGTCCGTCAGTCACACGTTATAAAAGGACCCGGCGAGGCGCGTGGGAGTTCCACATGGCAAGTGAAAGCACTTGAAGGTTTCCGTTCACGGGGGCCCATCCTTTCTGGGATTGTAGGTGTGTGGGCTTCCTCTACTGCAGGGGTCTGCAATATCGGCTCCGCAGCTTTTGGGAAACTACAACTCCCATAATGCATTTATATAATCTATATCAGTGGGCATGATGGGAGGTGCAGTTTCCCAACAGCTGGGGAGCCGACGTTGCAAACCCCTGCTCTACTGGTTTGGTTTCCTATCTTACATATCTAGTCATGTTTTAGACATTGACTTACCGGTTAGCTACCTATAGGTGGCACCAGAGAGACAGTTTTTTTTACTAGAGGAGAGCTCATTTGCATACTTTTTTCCCATGGAGCACTGCTGTTACGTTTGTGCCAGCTGGGTCTCCTCAATGAAAACTAGAACCCCCTTCAGGACTACTTTATAAGCCCCTCACACAGCAGACCATTACCCTGCTGTGTATAGAGTTCTTATTTTCAGGATTTCTATGGGCTTAATATTTTATGCATCTGAAAGGTTGCTTCAGGATATGTAAGAGAACAAGTGACATATTCAGACAGGTCTGTTTAAGTAAATACGGGTGGTCCCCAATAAATAGCAATTCTAGAGCCTCTTGTCTTATATCTCTATGTTGTACTGTTCCTCTGTTACTCTTCTTCAAAATTTACTGCTGAATCTGTCAACTGGGTGTTACCAGTCGAGGGAGTGTCCGTCACAGTCTGACATTGGCCGCTCAGTTCTGATAGGCAGTGAATGCAAGGATAGACCCATCTGAAAACTGGAATGGTCACGCCCAGCTGACAGATTCAGTAATACATTTCCAGGAGGAAAAACAGAGGAACAGCACAACACAGAGATATAAGAGAAGATGCTTCAGGGGTGTTATTCCACAGGGAACACAAGGATTCACTAGAACAGTCCTGTCAGGAGATGTCACAGGTGTCAGGAGATGTCTCAGGTACTCTTTAATCTAGGTACTCTTCAATGAGCTAAACAGGCCTGAGTCCACCTCTTTACCTAACCTGGATACATTGTAGCAAACCATCAGCTGTAAGAAGTGTTATGTCTGTACCAGTGTACAGTCATATGGGGAGTAACTATAACACAAAGTATAATAGGGGACATTTATTATGGCCGTTTCTAGACATTTTGCACCTTGTTTGACAAAAGGGTGTGGCCTCAACAGAGAGGTGAGTTTTTGGGAGAATTTAGCCATGCAATACCAGACATAACCTGTGCACAGGGCGGCATTGTTTGTAGAAGAAATTAGCCATGCAATATTAGACACAACCTGTATACAGGGGCAGTGATGTTTTTGGAAGAAATTAGCCATGCAATACCAGACACAACCTGTGGACAGGGCAGCGCTGTTTTGGGAAGAAATTAGCAGTGCAATACCAGACACAACCTGTGGACAGGGCAGCGCTGTTTTGGGAAGAAATTAGCAGTGCAATACCAGACACAACCTGTGGACAGGACAGCGCTGTTTTGGGAAGAAATTAGCAGTGTAATATCAGACACAACCTGTGGACAGGGTGGCGCTGTTTTGAGAAGAAATTAGCCATGCAATACCAGACACAACCTTTGGACAGGGCAGTGAAATGTGTTTTTTTAAGAAATTAGCCATGCAATACCAGACACAACCTTTGGACATGGTGGCGCTGTTTTTGGAAGAAATTAGCCATGCAATATCAGACACAACCTATGGACAGGGCGGTGTTTATTTTTTTGGAAGAAATTAGCCATGCAATACCAGACACAACCTTTGGACAGGGTGGCGCTGTTTTTAGCAGAAATTAGCCATGCAATAGCAGACACAACCTGAGGACAGAGTAGCGCTGTTTTTGGAAGAAATTAGCCATGCAATACCAGACACAACCTGTGGACAGGGCAGCGCTGTTTTTGGAAGAAATTAGCCATGCAATACCAGACACAACCTGTGGACAGGGCAGCGCTGTTTTTGGAAGAAATTAGCCATGTTTTAATAGCAGACCACCAACTTCCAGTTAGCACATTGGCACGCCAACCTTCAGAATCGTGTTCAAGAAATTTAATAATTTCCGCACAATTACAGGCCGACTTTTTTGGGATTGCTGTATCAGTACACAATGGAAATAAATTTTTTAAAAATTTAATAAACCCGAGTACAACTGGGGTGTGCCCCACTAGTTTTTACCAGAATTAGGAATTTTCAGCAGACAGAACCTTTTGACGGGTGATACTGTGTTTAGCTGAAAATTTCGATGCATACCAACAACTTTGAGCAGTCGCTGTTTCAGACCTTGCATCATTCTGCCACCTTCCGGTGCAGCCTGTCTGATGAGATTCCATGTCCCACAACCTGGGACGAGTAAACGCTGTTTTGGTTGCATTGCTACCAGTAAAACCTGTAGCAAGGCAGGCGAAGAACGGCCCCGAGCAAAATCAGAAAAACTATGGACAGGCGTTGACTTCTTTGGTAGCCTGCAAACCACACAACCTTTGTACAGGGTGGCGCGTTTTTAGCAGAAATACCAGCAATACAGACCACCAGACAGAGTAGCGCTTTTTGGAAGAAATAGCCCCCCCATGCACCTCCGATCGATTTTCCCCCCGTCGGGCGGGAGCCGTTTTTGAAGGAAATTAGCCATGCAAACAACAAACCTGTGGGCAGGGCAAACCTGTTTTTTTGGGAAAAATTAGCCCTGCAATTAGACCCCACTTTGGACAGGTGGCGCTGTTTTTAAAACAGCAATTTGCCATGCAATACCAGACGAACCCTTTACAGGGTGGCGCTTTTTTTAGCAGCAATTAGCCATGCAATACCAACAGACCCTTTTGGGCAGGGGGCGCTGTTTTTTTTGCAAAATTACCATGCAATACCAGACACAACCTTTGGACATGGTGGCGCGTTTTTAGAAAAATTACCAGCAATACCAGATAAACCTGGGAAGAGTAGCGGTTTTTGCAAAAAAAGCCCCGCAATAGCAACACAAACCCAGGGGCAGAGTAGCGCGTTTTGGAAGAAATTAGCCTGCAATATCAAAACAACCTGTGGACAGAGCACGCTCTTTTTTGGAAAAAATTAGCCTGAAAAATCGACCAAACCCCATGGACAGGCGGTTATTTTTTTTGGGAAGAAAATTTGCCATCAATACCCGACACAACCCTTTTACAGGGGGGCGTTTTTTTAGCAAAATTAGCCATGCAATACCAACACAACCTTTGCAGGGGGCGCTGTTTTAGCAAAAAAACCATGCAAACCAGACCAACCGTGACGGCACCTGTTTTGGAAAAAATCACCCTGTTTTTCTAATTCTGCACAACTTCCAGTTAGCACAGGAAAGCCATCCCATAAGTCTCAAAATAAAAATTTCCAAACTTCCGACTCTTTGGTTTTTTTTTATGTAATTTAAATAAAATAAACTAATAAACAGCAGAGCACTGGGGTGTGTCCGCCACTAGTGTGATCCTCCCAGATTTGGGAATTTGCAGCAGATCAGAACTTTCTGTCGGAATATGAACGTATAATGATCTCGTAAACAATCCAGCAACTTAACTCTAAGCAGACAGACTGTTTCCAGACCCTTGTTCATCCTGCTCTTCCTGGTGCATCCTCCTCATGGGTCTCTAGTCCCAGAAGCGGAGATATAAGCTGCTGTTTGGTGCATTTCTCACACAGTACAGCTGCTTTAGCAAGGGAGAGGCGAAGAGACGGCCCAGAGCTACAAATCAGCTTCAAAAATGTGAGACTCGTTGACTCTTCGGAGCTGTCAATCACAAGCAGGAACGGGACAGTTAGGGGTTTTTCGCGGTTCCCGGTTTTTTTTAGACCGCCTAAAAACCGGCCAAAAATAGCACAATGGTGCTCTATGGAAAACCCCTGCAGCGTCCCCCTTTCCCCACTGCACGGGTTTTTCCGTCGGACGGTTTTGCCGCCGGCGGTCCGGCGGGGACGGGCGCAAAACAGGACTCGTCCCCACGGCAGGTTTTTAGTCGGATTTACAGACGTTTTTCGGATTTGAAAGCCATCTGAAAACCCGGCAAGCAACACCCTCCCCCCCCTCCCATATACTCCAATGGCAAATCCATGCAGCAGTCCCCACTGCATGGATTTTACACCTGTGAAAAACTTTTTTACACCTCCGAAAAACTTAGAACATGTTAATTCTTCTGCCCGCTTTTCATGAACATGTGGGAACGAAAGGAGGCGGCTGGAATCTGCAAACCGTGGACAAAAGCCGTCCCCCTGCGTGCCAAAATAGGACCAAATACCGGTTGGGATTTCCATGGGAAATTGGCATTGTGCCATGAGAACGCAGCCTTAAAGGGGATATCCAGATGTGGAAGACTTGTAGCTTTGTTTGCTGAAGATTAAATCTCCTGCCCTTATGTATTTGTAATGTCTCATCTAGTTATAGAGGAGCTAAGTATAGCAATGACTGCTATAGAACCACCTGCAGCGACAAAGGCAGTGAGTGGATGTGTCCAGATGTGGAAGACTTGTAGCTTTGTTTGCTGAAGATTAAATCTCCTGCACTTATGTATTTGCAATGTCTCATCTAGTTATAGAGGAGCTAAGTATAGCAATTACTGCTATAGAACCACCTGCAGTGACAAAGGCAGTGAGTGGATGTGTCCAGATGTGGAAGACTTGTAGCTTTGTTTGCTGAAGATTAAATCTCCTGCCCTTATGTATTTGCAATGTCTCATCTAGTGATAGAAGAGCTAAGTATAGCAATTACTGCTATAGAACCACCTGCAGCGACAAAGGCAGTGAGCGGATGTGTCCAGATGTGGAAGACTTGTAGCTTTGTTTGCTGAAGGTTAAATCTCCTGCCCTTATGTATTTGCAATGTCTCATCTAGTGATAGAGGAGCTAAGTATAGCAATTACCGCTATAGAACCACCTGCAGCGACAAAGGCAGTGAATGTTAAGCTGCTTTGGACTCCGTGAAACAGCACGGAGAGAAGACCTCTTTAAGTACAGCAAAGGTCCCGGGTAACCCATTGCTATGTCTCATCTGGTTATAGAGGAGCTAAGTATAGCAATTACTGCTATAGACCCACCTGCAGCGACAAAGGCAGTGAGCGGATGTGTCCAGATGTGGAAGACTTGTAGCTTTGTTTGCTGAAGATTAAATCTCCTGCATTTATGTATTTGCAATGTCTCATCTAGTGATAGAGGAGCTAAGTATAGCAATGACTGCTATAGAACCACCTGCAGCGACAAAGGCATTGAGTGTTCAGCTGCTTGGGACTCTGTGAAACAGCACGGAGAGAAGACCCCTTTAAGTACAGCGACGGTCCCGGGTAACCCATCGGATTACAGCTCTGATATTTTTTTTAGGGAAGGAATGTAAGCGATGTGATTGGTCGCAGTATTTTTCGGACAGTGTATTCAGTCGTAATTAGTAGCGTCCCGTCACTGTATACTATTACCTGGCGCAATCAGATCGTTTCCCGGCCAAGTGTCTCATATACTCAAGGTAAACGAGCGCGTAACTGAGAGCGATGTGGGAAAATAATGGCGGCGCGCCCCGGAGATCGCCTTACACTGCTTATTTTGGAATGAATAGTATATTCTGTATGAATTAGTGTAGTGCTCTGTAGCGAGCTGCTGACCGCCGGGCGGATATGTTCTGGTCTCCCTGTCAGACCGCAATGTGTATTAGGACCGCTCACACTCATATATTGCATAGAAATTTTTTTTTTGCAAAAAAAAAACCTTTAAAAATTGCAGCATTTTTGGGGGGGTTGGGTTTTTGTAGTTTTTTTGTACTGGTATAAAGTTTTTTAATGTGTTTTTATTTTTTATCATCTCAAATCAGGTGATCCATCAAATGATTAGCCATGTGGAAAAACACTGCAAGAAAAAATGCAACACTTTCGCACACTCACCTTTTTTTTTGGTGCAGGGAAATAAAAAAAAAAAAACAATGGAGATCTATGGGTAGAAAAATTGTACAGACTGCATGAAATCTGCGACAACAAGTGAAAAAACTGCACCGGCCCCCCCCCCCCCCCCAAAAAAAAACTTCTACAAAGAATAAAGCAATGTCTGTAGTGCATTTTAGATTTGCTTATTGACTTCCAGCTGACATCTGGCTGCTGGAATTTTAAAAAAAATTATAAAATGGGAAAAAACATATGCATTTTAATAGTGTTTTTTTCTGCAAAATTGCAACGTCTTAAACTGCACTTAGGACCCCAGGTAATAAATTGTTCCACAGATATATTGTATACATAGTGCAAACACTAGAGAGAACCCATCAGAGCTCCTCTTTGGGACTTAGGTTCTTAGTAAAGGGCCCATTAAAGGGGCTTTCCAATACTTTTAAAGCCTACCCCCTCCCACTGTGCTGAAATAGAAAATTACCCCATACTTACCTTTCCCATAACCACTGTTCACCAGAGCTCCAGTGTTCTTCCAGGTTCCCCATTGATGATGTCACGATCATGGATCACATGATGCTGCAGCCAATCACTGACCTCACTGATAACGTCACGTTCATGGATCACATGATGCTGCAGCCAATCACTGACCTCACTGATGACTCACTTTTCAGGATCAAAAATGAGCTGCAGAAATCATGTCCTCACTGATGATGTCACGTTCACGGATCACATGATGCTGCAGCCAATCACTGACCTCACTGATGAATCAGTTCAGGGAAATCACATGATGCGCACCCAATCACTGACCTCACTGATAAATCACGTTCACGGATACATGATGCTGCACCCAATCACTGACCTCACTGATGATGTCACGTTCAGGGATCACATGATGCGCCACCCAATCACTGACCTCACTGATAAATTCACGTTCAGGGATCAATGATGCTGCAGCCAATCACTGACCTCACTGATGACTCACTTTTGGGTCACATGATGCTGCACCCAAATCCCTGACCTCACTGATAAATCACTTTCATGGATCAAAATGATGCGGCAGCCAATCACTGACCTCATGATGAGTCACGTTACTGGATCACATGATGCTCAGCATCACTGACCTAAACTGATGACATCAGTTCATGGGATTACATGATGCTGCAGCCAATTCACTGACCTCACTGATAACGTCACGTTCATGGATCACATGATGCTGCAGCCAATCACTGACCTAAATGATGACGTCACGTTATGGTCACATGATGCGCCAATCACTGACCTCACTGATGACTCACTTCATGGTCACATGATGCTGCACCCAATCACTGACACTCATTAATGAAAAGTTCACTTAGACCAAATATGCTGCCGCTTAATCACTAGACCCTTCCGGGATGACATCATGTATTTGTTGTGGAGAATGATGCTGCTGCGCAAATGTAAAAAATAGAAAATCTTAATTTTTTATTTTTTTTTTAAAACAAACTATACAGATTTGGTATCACCAAAATAATACCGACCCGCAGATTACAGATAACATGGCATTTATACCGTACAGTGAACGCAGTTGTGTGTTTTTTCCCACATTCCTCCCCCACAAAGAATTTTTTTTTGAGGGTGGTTCCCAGTACAGTATTTGGTACGGTCAATGGCACCATTAAAAAGTAGATCTTGTCCTGAAAAATAAAGTCCTCATGAGTCTATATGGGCCAAAAAATTTTTAAAAAGTTAAGACTCTTGGAAGGAGGGGAGGAATAAAGGCGAAAACCAAAAATTTTTAAATGTTTGCATCATTGAGGGGTTAAACAATGAATAAGCCTTAAATTGGCTTCGTTGTGTCAGTTACAGTCACACTATGGGCATCTAGACGCGTTGGATTTAATCCGGCACATGTTTATTTGAGAATCTGACAACAGAAATCCGAGGTTGCCACTTGGATTTCTGCCACGGATATGGATGAGGATTAGCCTTATTGTTATTTAAAGGGGTTTTCCAGTTAAAAAAATTTAAAAATTTAAATGTGCTAAAGCTCGGTAATAGAGGGGAAAAAAATACAGGCAGTCCCCGGGTTACGGACGGGATCGGGAGTTTAGGTTTGTTCTTAAGTTGAATTTGTATGTAAATCAGAACAGGTAGATTTATTAAATGTAAGTACAGCACAAAATGGATCGTGCAGGGAAGGGTTTTTACATTTGTTTTGCTGTCTGTGCCCCTGTTAAGAAGATTTCACCTCATTTTCACCTCATGTGCTGCTGTGGCATGCTGAAACTTGTCATACCACAGCTACTATCTGCTGTAGACCATGGAACTACAAGTGCCAGCATGCCACATTCTTCGGTTTGAACCTAGGTGACAATGATAGTTGGGACCAAAAGTGGGCGCCTTATGGATGAGTATGTTTTTTTGAAATTTAAAATTTTGGTTATAAAACACACTATTCATAATTTACATCCCTTGAATGAACCCCGGATTTGGACCTTTTTTAGTTTGGTCCCCTTTAATTTAAATTTTGTATTTTTAAATCGGACCCGGGAAATTATTCTTAATGTAACCCAAACCAAAAAAATGGGTAAAAGCAGGGGAGGGTTTTTTTTTAGGTGTTTGGGTAAAAAATTTGCAGGAAGGGTTTTGGCTCCCTTCTCCATCCTGGTTTATATCTGTTTGCATGTCCTAAGAACACACAAACCGTTAAATAAGAAAAGCCAACCAAGGGATCCAGGGTATGTTTTTGGTATTCCTGGGGCATACATATACCACCTGGGGTCCCCATACTTGTGGGGCCCCCAGGCAACTGCCTAGTGTGCCCAATAGAAAAGATGGCCCTGCTCCCACCATAGACTTTGAAGGCATATCTGTCTTCAAAGTCTGATAGGTGAGATCTGCACCTGTCTCTGTGCAGTGTCGGCATATCCTATCAATATGCCACCAAAAGTCATTATTGGGAACACACTGAAACCTGAAGCAGGACAAACCAGGCATGAAATGCCTTTGTGGTAAAACCTCTATAAGAGTAGATCTTCCTTGGACCCCGCCGGAGTTACACAGGTTAGCGTCATTGATATACAACTAAACCGTATCCAGATCAGAGGCGAATCCCGCCTCTGTAAAGTAAAAGTACTCGGCAGAAATCCAAGGGGTCGCCTCAGATTTCTGCCGGATTTTTCAAACTTGTAAACGTACCCTTGTTGAGTACCTGCAGTAATCAACCAGGGATGCAAGAAAAGGGAGTTAAGGGCATCCATATTGTCCATTCCTTTTTGCAATTAAAGGGGTTTTCTCACCATTCAGTTTCACAGATCCACGGGCAGCTTCAGACTCTCACTTCCTGATCAGGCTGTGGGTAGGTCTATAGCAGTGACTAACATATCGGCTGTACTATTCCTAGCTATTCCTGTTACAGTGACATGACAGCAGGAGATTTATAATCTGAAATGGCACAAGACTATAGAGCTCCAAGGCTTAAAACTTGTCATTAACTTAGATAAAGCTCCTGTGCTAGAGATAAGGCTCAGCAGGTAGCGACTCTCTATGGTCGAAGTGAGTGACATAAGGCAATTTGGATTAATCTGATAAAAGAAATAGATCGAGAGGAGGTCGGTAACCTAGACAATCTTGTGCACCCTAGCAGTAGATAAAATCTTCTTTATCTCCTGAACAAAGCAAAATCAATGCAGCAGTGTACGCTGTATGATGTAAAGCTCATCATTGTGGTGAGAAAACCTGCAGAAGAACCTGTTTTCCTTTTGTGAAATATATCTAAGAAAGAAATCTGCGATTCGTGTTGACATAGAGGCAGGTCACTCAAGGCGAGCAAAGAGTGGGCTTCCTGCCCCATCCCATCGATGCATTCTGCAAAGATACCTTAAATACGTCCCAGATGTTCACCGTAAATTGGAAGCAGAAGATAAACCCATCAGATCCGGACTTGTCGCTCAGAGCAGGTTGTCTCCAGAGCTTGCTTTTCATAAAAGGTGCTGACTATTGTCGATGGTGGAGACCCTCAAACGTCTTCATTGTGGTGTCGGCTAAACTTTGACCCCCCCAGTGATAGAATATCACACCTCCGGCTCATCCATCAGGCTACATGATCTCAAGGATAGACACCTGGAGTGAAAATGGGTCATTGAAGCCCCTTCTTCTAAGCCTGGAGCAATGAGAACTGTGATTAAAGGAGGCCTAACCAGAGCTTTGGGCTGTCACCAGTCTGAGATAAACCAGTGATTTATAAGCGTTGGGGACACGGAAGTATTGGATAAAATATCCATGGAATACCCGATTGTGAATTCACTTACCTTGTTCTGGGCATTCATTGTCTGAGATGTGAATTAGTAGCCTATGGACAAATAAAATGGAGAAACACGGAAAATGTATTGGAGGAAACGTTTTTGGAAATTTTTGGAATATTGCTAATTTTTTTTTAGAAAAGGGATAGATGGTTGATTAAAGGAATTTTCCAACCTTTTTCAAAACTCTCTCACTGCCGCCCAGTAAAAAGTGGCTCATGGTCGTGCGCCATCCATGCAGCATTTGGCTCATGGTTGCATGCCCTCCATGCAGCAATTGGCTCATGGTTGCACGCCTTCCATGCAGTAATTGGCTCATGGTTGCGCGCCCCCCCATGCAGTAATTGGCTCATGGTTGCACGCCTTCCATGCAGTAATTGGCTCATGGTTGCACGCCTTCCATGCAGTAATTGGCTCATGGTTGCGCGCCCCCCATGCAGTAATTGGCTCATGGTTGCGCGCCCCCCATGCAGTAATTGGCTCATGGTTGCGCGCCCTCCATGCAGCAATTGGCTCATGGTTGCATGCCCTCCATGCAGCAATTG
Organism: Phyllomedusa bahiana; assembly: GCA_025379985.1. Taxonomy (NCBI): domain Eukaryota; kingdom Metazoa; phylum Chordata; class Amphibia; order Anura; family Hylidae; genus Phyllomedusa; species Phyllomedusa bahiana. The sequence goes on from JAODAL010056837.1 coordinate 21,563, forward strand.
GCTCATGGTTGCGTGCCCCCCATGCAGTAATTGGCTCCTGGTTGCGTGCCCTCCATGCAGCAATTGGCTCATGGTTGCACGCCTTCCATGCCATAATTGGCTCATGGTTGCACGCCTTCCATGCAGTAATTGGCTCATGGTTGTGCGCCCTCCATGCAGTAATTGGCTCATGGTCGCACACCCTCCATGCAGTGATTGGCCCATAGTCAAGTATTTCATGTACGTGATTTAAACAGTGGGGAACGCCAAAGAAACATGGTAGTAGAGTGGGTGGATAATTTGTTTCTCCTTTTTGAGGTTTTTTTTTTCAAGCCAAAAGGCAGTAGAGTTTTTAAAAAAATTGAATAACCCCTTAAAGGGTATATTAACACATGGAAATTTTTGTCTAGGGCAGGGGGCCGAGAGCTTAGTGCATCCCTCCACCCTTTTTGTTCTAGACGGCTTCAATGAACCCCAGGAAAAAAAAAGGGAACTCTTGGTGGACCCTGGGGACCTGATGGGCCTGGGGCTGCTTTTCATGGGGAAAGGCAGAGGAAGAGAGGCAGAAAGTCATGTGATAGGCAGTCATTTCAGTACTGTAAGGGGGGGCCCCCAAAATTCAACTCCACTGGGGAAGTAAAAAATAACTCCGGGGACACCCAAAAATCAACCACTGGGGGGACCCAAGATCAACCCACTGGTTGGCCCCCAAAATTCATCTCCACTGGTGGGCCCCAAGATTCAACTCCCTTGGGGGCCCCAAGATTCACTCCATGAGGGCCCCAAGAATCAGCTCACGGTGGGCAAAAATCACTCCAAATGGGTGGGCCGCAAGGGTCAACCAGGGGGGCCCAAGGGTCAACTCCACGGGGGGCCTCAAAGGGTCAACTCCACTGGGGGCCTTAAGAATCAACTCCATTGGTGGGCCTTAAGAATCAACTCCATTGGTGGGCTCCAAGATTCAATTCCATTGGTGGACACCGAGATTTAACTCATCTGGTGGACACCAAGAATCATCTCCACTGGTGGGTCTCAAGGATCAACTCTACTAGTGGGACGGGCCCCAAGATTCAACTTTACTGGTGGCCCCAAGAATCACTCCAAAGGGGGGTCCCCAAAATTCGCTTATGATGGGCCCCCGGCAAACCGGGTTTTTAACCGAACTCAATCTCAACTCCACTAGTGGAAAGTAAGAATCGTCTCCCCTGGTGGGCACCAGGAATCATCTCCACTGGTGGAAACCAGGAACCAACTCCAGTGGATGGTGCCAGGAACTCCAGTCCGACCTTATCCCTAGGTTGAGTCTGCTAGTACAGTGTGATTCCCCTTGAAGTAAAAAGTGTTTTTTAGAATATGTAGGGTCAAAAAAAATTGGGCCCTTTGTGGTAGATTTGGTGCAATCGGCAGTATGGCTTTTCCTTTCCCGAAAGGGCAATTGCTTTCAAGTCCACCTCTCTATCTCAGCTGTTTAAACCACCCTTAAAAAATTTTGTTAAAAAAATAAA
>JAODAL010056838.1:0-23045 GCA_025379985.1 Phyllomedusa bahiana
AAGAGCATACAGACATGTAGTGCGCATAGAGAGCTTTATTTTTAAAAGGAAATGGGCAAAGTACTCCGCTCCCCTACCAGTTATAACGCCCAAAAAGCGCCCCAGGGAATCCATCCAGTATACATCATAACATTTTCCAGGTATTCAAATGGATACCCATGATGGAAGTCCCAATTAGGACCAAAATGTAACTGCATTGTTAGCTAACAATGGCTTGGGATGTGTAACACAAGGTCATTAAAAGAGCCTGAAGAGGACCCAGCGCCATCACAGAGGGGGTAACTACCTTAAATTTTGATACAGTGCCCTGATATTCTATATAGCTCAGTGTTGCCTGGTTAGAATACTATTGCACAAGAGATGGTAAATTACTGAATGAGCACAACAGGCTTTAGTGGGGGGAACTGTGTTACTTTATGAATCTTTTATGGGGGTTTGTGGCTGGCAACACAACATTACCAACTTTAACTAATAGTATAATTTCAGACTCTGCAAAATGGGCTAAATATTTATGCCAGCTTTATGTCAAAACTATGGAATGTGATGGCCCAAATTACACCTAGGGCACAAATAAGACGCAATTACTGACCCCCTCCGTCACCCTCAAAAAGTTTCCAGAAGTTGATTTTTTGACCTTTTGTAAATGACTTGCTGCTTTATTGCATTTTGTTATTTTTAAAAAAATTTCTAAGATCCTTTGAAGGTCCATGTCTTTTGTGTAAAAAAAATCTGTAAATTTCATTCTTGTATAACATTTTATGTCGAAAAGGGACTAGTACTCTCAAACTCACCATAAAATATACTCATTTACCTGAAAAAGGTATCGTTAATCTTCCTCTTCACAACTTTTAAACTAAAAGAAACAAACGGGCATTCATCAAGAAAATTTTCTCCCTTTGGGAACCACACTTTTGTGTGTAAAAAACAGACATACTCGCTAAACAGGGCAAATGTAGTCCATTTGGGACTATGTTTGCCCTATTCTAGTCAAAAGGCCCATTGCAGCCCTGCCGCAGTATCTATTGGGGATCTATCTATCAGAGAGGAGCTACTAGACCCCAACACTCCCTGCAAGCACAATACTGTAGGCGGGGGGGACAGGACATTAGTTACCCTGCACGTAGGAAGAATGCTACTAACCCCCCAAACAGCATGCATAGCCAAAACATTTTGAGCAGTACAGGGCATTTAGTACCCCGCCGTACGCAAGAGATCTACTAGACCACCAATCACTGCATGACCTCCTAATCATGTAAGACATACAGGGGCATGTAGTACCACACATCCCGTAAGAAAGGGTACTAAACCCCCCAAACACTGCATTACCTCACAACTGTAAAGCATACAGGAAATGTAGCACCTCACTGTACTGTAGAGAGGGCGCTACTAACCACCAAAACCCCTGAACACCTCACTATACATGTAAGAGCAACGGGAAAGACTACCGCACTGTACGTAAGAGGCTTTTTAACCACCAAACCCGCATTACCCACCCTTTTCGTAAGAGCACACAGGGAAAGTAGAACCCACTTACTGGAAGAGGCACTAGACCACCAATCACTGCATTAAACCCCACTAATCCATATAAAGCATACAGGAAATTACACCGGGAAAGTACTTGTAGAGAGGCCAAATAACCCCCCAACCACTGATGCACCCACTAATACATGAAAGAGGCAGCACAGGACAGTAGTACCCACAACTAGAGAGCATAACCACCAATCGCTGCATTAACCTCCAATACATTAAGACATTTCAGGAAATGTAAAAAACCACTTATTGTAAGAAGCCTACTAACCCCCCAACCACTGCATGCACCTCACTAAAAGAAGACATACAGGGGCATGTAGTACCTCACTTACGTAAGATGCTACAAGACCCAAACCCTCATGGGATTACCCACAATACTTAAAGCATACAGGGCATTATACCACCGTACTTAAAAAGATCATACTACACCGCCAATCACTGCCGCACCCACTAAAACATTAAAGCATACAGGGCATTATACCTTCACGACGAAGAAGGGCTACTAGACCCCAACACTGATGCACCCCCTAAAACATGTAAAAACATACAACATGTAGTACCACACAACCGAAGAGGCTACAAACCCAACCCAAAACTGCATGTACCTCACTAGACAGAAGACATACAGGGAAAAGAGCACCTCACTGTACTGAGAGAGGCGCTACAGACCCCAAAACCCTGCAGCACCCCTAAACGTAAGAACAAAAAATACATGTACACCACACTTTTAACTTAGAAGGGCTTTTAGACCACCAAACACGGGATGTACCTCACAAATCATTTTGACACACAGGGGCAAATTTACCTCACTGTCGTAGAGAGGGTACAACCACCCAAACACTGCATGTACCCTCCTAATACAATAAGGCATACAGGAAATGTAGCACCGAACTGTACTGAAGAGGGGCCCACTAGACCACCAAACCCTTGCATGCACCCCACAATAATTAAAGCAGCCAAAAGGACAAGTAGACCTCACATACTGTAAGAGGAACAGACCCCCAAAACACGCATGTACCACAAATACAGTAAGACAGTACAAAAATTTTAACGCACTGATTGTAAAAAGGCCACTAACCACCCAAACCCCTGCATGCACCTCACAATACATGTAAAGCAGCACAACATTGTACCCTCATATACTTAGAAGGCTACTAGACCACCATCACGCAGAACCTTTCCCAATACATGTAAAGCATAAGGAAATGAGCAACGCACTGACTGTAGAAGGCCACAGACCACCAAAAACCCCTGCAGCACCCACTAATACAAGTAATAAAACAGTACAGGACATTAGTACCCCCATTGACGAGAGAGCGCTACTAAAAACCCCCAACCCTGCATGCACCTCACAATACATGTAATAGCAGTACGGGGCTTATACCTTTCCAAAACTGTTGAGAAACTACTAAAACCACCAATCACTGCTTACCTCACTAATAATTGAGCTACAGGGCATGGTTTCCAACTGAAATGTAGAGAGATCATACTACACCCCCCAATCCCCTGCACCACCCATAATACATTAAGACATACAGACATTAGTACCGCACTGTACTGAAGAGAGGGGCTACTAAACCACCAACCACTCCTGCACCTCACTAATCATGTAAAACAGTACAGGGCAGTAGTACCACACATACTAGAGAGGCTACAGACCCCCAAACACTGCAAAACCCCACTTACAGTAAACAGTACAGGAAAGTACACCCCACTGTACTGTAAGAGCCTACTAGACCACCAACCACGCAAGCACCTCACAATACATTAAAAAGCAGTACAGGGCATGTACTACCACACGTACTGTAGAAGCTTCTAAAAAACCACCATCACTCATGTACCTCACAAAAACAGTAAGCAGCACAGGACATGAACCCACTGTACTTTAAAGAGGCTACCCACCAATCACTGCATGAAACCTCACAAAAAATATAAAAGCAGTACAGGGAAATGTAGCACCGAACTGTACGTAGAGAAGGCGCTACTAGACCCCCCAACCATTGCATGCACCTCACTAATACATTAAAGCACACAGGGCATTTTTACCCTCAATACTGTAAAAGAGCTACTAACCCCCAAACACTGCATGTAACCTCATTTACATTAAGACAGTACAGAAAGGCAACGCACTGTATTGTAAGAGCGCTACTAGACCACCAAACCCCGCATGCACCTACAATACATTAAAGCACCAGGACATGTAGTACCTCACTATACTGTAAGAGGGTACAGACCACCAACACGCATTAACCCACTAATACATGAAGAGCAGTACAGGAAATGTACAACGCACTTACTGTAGAGAGGGGCCCACTAAAAACCCCCCAACCCACTGCAGCACCTACTAAAACATGTAAAGCAGTACGGACATGATACCGCTTGTACTTAGAGAGGCGCATAGACCACCAACCACGAGCACCTCACAATACTTTAATACATACGGCATTAGTACCATACTATACTGTGAGAGGCTACTAACCCCCAAATAAATGATGCACCTCTTTAAAACATTTAAGAGCATACGGACAGTAATACGACTGACTGTAAGGGGCGATACAGACCACCAATCACATGTATTAAAAGGGGTTGTTTCACTACTTTGATTCATTTTCCCTCATCCATTTTCGGGTTTTTCAGTTTAAATTTTCAGGGGCGTGTTTAGGCTCAACTAAGTGCAGTAGAAGCCGGGTCTGTAGCTATAAAACCCAGTGCGGGGCCCCTACTAAAGGGGACGAACAGGTCTGTAGCTATAGAAACCAGAAGCTGATCAGCCCATACAAGAGGAGATATCTCAAAAAAGGGTAGGACACTGTTAAGGGCCACATATTGCAAAGTGATTTTCGTTTTGCAAGATCTTTAAACATAAAAACAATCCTTTATGAGAAACCCCCTTTAACAAATACGAGGTTTTAAAAAAAATGTTGGTGATTTTTGGGTTTGGGATCCCATTAATCACAGAGCCTAAAATTGTATGGGGTAGGGGTTGGGACGATTTTTATCGACAAAGTTTAAAATCGGCAAGGGTTTTTTTAAATGTGATCGAAATTTTCCCCGATCATCAAAATTAAAGGGAAAAAATTGGCATCATCTTTAAAGATCGCGCCTTTTCGGCCTTCCTTAATTTGGCGGCAACAAATGAGATTACAGAATAAGCAGGGTGAATTTTGTGGGACGCATGACGGGGATTTAGGGTTGCGATTGCGGGAAAAATCACATGACCCCCTCGTTTTACATAGAACACTTTTCCTGTTTCAGCCCATGCTCTCAGCGTCTCAAGGGAAGGACCTGCCTCTCCCGTGGCCAAACAGTCGCAAAATTTAGTCTATTTCTGCACAGGGGAAACCTCTACTATTACTGTGACCCTTTTCCCAATTTAGTTAGATTAGATTTAACTTTTATGTTTTTAGCAGAGAATTTTAAAAGCACATCTACCGCTTAAAGCACGGGGGGGGACAGGGGGGGGGGCGCCCCCCCCGGGGGCGAACACAGACAAGCTCTATCTATAAAGAACATGGATAAAGTTCCCCAAATTTTTAGTGAAATTGTAGTGGAATATCTTTTTATTAAAAGTTTCTATTAAAAATTTTCCGGGATTTTGGGCAGCCTGAACTTAATTGGATAACATCATTTCTAGTAACGCGGGCTCTTGTTAGGTGCAAAACTCCACTTTTTTATCATATACATTTCAGATAGGTGTTATTTTAATTTTACCCCTTACCCCTGTGACTTTTGATTACCCCCTTTGCATTTAAAATTAAACCCAGCAATCTGTAGCAGCACAGGTTGTTTTTTGCCAAAAATAACCCTGTACATAAAAAAAAAAAGTTACGTGTTTTTTTTATTTTGCCACCCCGCATTTTCATTGCCAGCATCCACGTAAACTTAAAAACAATTCTTAAATTTCCCCCAGGTGAATTAAATTTTTGGATTTTTTTACCTAAGTTGTGCCAAATGTAGCAGAACCATTTAGTTGTGGGGTTAAATTTCACTTCTCCACCTTGTTTGGGGTAATAATGAAGGGGGTTTGCTCCCCTAGCTTTAATGGGAATCGCTCAAATCGATCTCACTATCGAAAAACCTTTTGAAGCGGGGGACTAACGACTATGCTCATCTCGATACCAAACCCAAACGCTCAACACTAAAGGTGAGTGTAGTGTAGTTTCAAATACAATGTTCCAGGAAAGACCATTGCTAGTGGAGGTACCACAGGCGTCTGTATTGGGTACTCTTCTTTTCAATATGTTTATTAGTGACCATGTTTATGGCATACAGAGCACAATTAAAATATTTGCTGATGATACAAAGCTCTGTAAGGTACTCAACACAGAGGGGGATAACAGAATATTACAGAGATTTAGGGAAGTTGGAGGCTTGGGCGGAGAAACGGCAAATTAAGTTTATTGTGGATAAATGTAAGGTCAGGCACTTGGGCAAAGGGCAATATTGATGGACAGCAGTCTTAAATTCAGTGTCCAATGCCAGGCAGCTGCTTCCAAGGTAAATCATGGGTTGCATTAATAGAGGCTTCAATGCTAAAGACAGGAATGTATTTTTGCCTCCATACAAATCACTTCTGAGGCCACATAAGGAATGTTGTATACAGTTTTGGACACCAGTGTATAAGACGGACACAGCTGAGCTACAACTGGTGCACAGGAGGGAAATCCAGTTGGTTAAGGGAATGGGGAGTTTGCAGTACCAAGATAGACTATCAGGTTATGCTGCTTGAAAGAAAGACGGCTGAGGGGCGATTTAATGACCATATACAAATATGTGAAAGGACAGTACTGTACACAGGTCACTTGTGTGATCTTGTAATCGCCATAATAATCCAGTGTCATTACACCATAATTACCTTCAAAACAGGGAAACAGTGGACTTATCCAAATTTGCATATAAAATAAAGCAGAATAAAATTCAAGACAATGCAATATCTAGGCAAAAACATGGAAGATTGATGCCCCATTGAAAACAAATACTAACAGCAAACCCACCGATGCCTGTTAAAGGGTTTTCCATGTTTGCAAAATGCTCATTGAGGTGGTTATAAAATATAAATGAAAACCTAAACTTTTAAACACTCTCTGTTCAGTGTCGCCCCCAGAACCAGTGCACCGGCTGATGACCTCACAATCAGTGCTCAGCATGATTATGCAGCAAATCATTGGCCTTAGCGGTCACATACCATACACCCAGAAAGAGATTTCTACGGCCTGTGAGTGGCTACAGGGACACATGAACAACGGACATGATGTCAATGGCTGGGAACTTGCATCCCAACTGAATGACAAGCATATTGTAAACTTGGAACACCCCTTTAAGCCAGGGTATATATACCATAGAGAGAGATCACTACTTTTGCTTTGGTAACCTTAAAGAGAAGTACCTTTCCCTTTAATATCTGTGTAGGACTCCCCTATTCAGAGTAAAATTGAGTTCACACCGTTTCATTCCAAATTTGGACTCCATCAGGGGTATTCATTTGGTATTCCAATTGGGACTATTATATGCCCTATACAAGGCAATTGACCTGTTGCAGCCCTGCTGTGGTACCCTATCAGGACATTTTTTACGGTATACCAAAAAAGATACCACAAATGGGGACCCAAAATGGTATGTAAAATGGGACTAACGCCTGGATCACATCTGTATTGGAGTTGCAAGCGAAACCATTTTACATTGGAAGCCAAAAGCATCTAAACGGCCCCCATTGACTAAAAGGTTTCCGCTGTGGTGTCCTTTCGTTTTCTATCATCCCCAAAGGAACTTGCAGCAAATGTTCTGAAACGGAACCTCTAACACTGATGTCGACCAGGCCTTAAAAAGTTTAGTAAGTCGAGTATGTACCAGGACTCAACTAACTAGAAACCCTGTGCAATGGAATGGGGCATATTTAGCATATTTCTACCCTCTTAGTCATTCATAACTCTTCTTAGCTCTGTTGTCTGATCAAGAAGGTTGACTCAGGAGAGGAGGGTATAAGATGTAGCATTCATTACAACTCTTTTGGGTACTCCAGGGTCCCCCTTAGTGGATGGTAGTGCATTTTGTGCTATTAACCTTTTGTCTTCCTTCAGCAGAACTTGGTCTATAGAGGACGCGTCATCACACAGTACATTTTGTATGAACAGTTTTGTTCAATATACAGAAAATTCTCATTTATTCACTTGATCTGATGACTGCAGGCTTGATTAACAACCAATCAAACATACATATGCAACACCCTTCCTGTCTGATTTCACAACGAATGAAATGATATTTGAGTTGATTGTGAGGAAGAATGATAATGAAGCAAAGCAGGAAGAAGATGTTTTTTTCTTAATAGCAAAGTCTTACCGTCCGTAACCGCAGTAATTAAAAAAAAACAGAGGAATATATTTCACAGAAAAGTTCGCTTAACAGGAAAGGTATTAACTGTTATGTGCTTTGTGATGTGAAATATATGCAGTATACAGTCTCTGACAAAAATAAGTACACCCCTCATATTTTTTTTATTAGAATATAACTTTTCATGGGACAAATTATGACCCTTAGATACAGTATAGTCAGTGTAAAAACTGTATTAGGTGTGCCTTCAAAATAACTCCACGTTGAAATCCCTAAAGAAGCATTTATGCTATCTATCATACATGAAAAAAACTTTGAGACTCTCGGTTCACATATTTTGATCAAAAGATGTTTAAGCTGCCCACGACTTTCAACGTGATCTCAAAATCGGGCAGTCCTCTGCTATCTTTACCTCTCAATAGAGCCTCCAGGCCTCTCACTGGGTCAACCGACCTCCATTATTCAGAGAAAAAATAAAAAACACCCAACCTCAAGCTGCCCTTCTTATGACAGCCTGTGGAGTGGGCGGGGACAGAAACCCAAAATGGAAGCACCCCTTCCTTCCCATATAGGTTAAAATCAAAGTAAAACCAAGTATAACGTATGTTTCTGCACACAAAAACATTTCTGAAAAAACGAATGCAAACCTGGGTGCCACTGGCAGGGCTGCGGCACACATTAATTATACATGTAAAGCACACAGACCGCCGCCAGCGGCACATTTCTGCAAAAAGGGCAATACACTACTGGAAATCCCTAAAAAAAGATTTATGTTTTCTATCATAAAATAAAAAAAACTTTGAACTCTGGGTTTTCACATATTTTAAATCAAAAGAAGGGGTGTTTCCCCATTTTGGGGTTTTTCTGTCCCCCCCCACTTCAAGGCTGTCATAAGAAGGGCAGTTTGCAGGCTGGGGGGTTTTTTATTTTTTTTTTTTTTCTCTGTTTAAAGGGGTGGTTGCCCCAGCGAGGCCTGATTGGGCCCCGATTGAGTGGAAAAAGAAAGGATGGGAAACCTGCCCAATTTTGGAGTCACGTGAAAGCGGGGGCAGGCTTAAACATCTTTTGATCAAAATATTAAAACCGGGAGATTTTTCAAAATAACTCAACAAAAAAATCATAAATGCCCTTAAAACCGGGGGCCCCAACCCAAAAGCGAGTAAAACCCCTAAGTAAAATATGGACAAATTGTCCCCAAATTTGTAATTTTTTTGGGTTTGGGGGCCCAACCATTATTTTCCAGACTGCCTTTAAACTCTTTGGGCATGGAGGTCACTAGAGCTTCACAGGTTCAGCCACTGGGAATCCCCTTCTCCTCCATGACAACATACAGAGCTGGGGTTGTTAGAGTTTTTTTTTTATTCCTCCCCCTACCATTTGGGGATGCCCCACAAAATGCCCCAATGGGGTTTTTAGGTTGGGACTTTCTTGGTCATTCCAGCCCCTTTTACCCTCATTTTCTTTGCAAGGCAGTTAAGAGGTGGGGGTTTGGGGTTTTTATTTTGGGAATACTGCCCTGTGGCCCAGAAGGAAGGGGATCATGCTCTGCTTCAGTATGTCACAGTACATGTTGGCATTCACGGTTCCCTCAATGAACTATAGCTCTTCACAGCTGGCAGCACTCAAACTATGACTCTCCCACCATCATGCTTGACTGTAGGCAAGACATGTGTCAGGGTTAGGCTGTGCTCAAGCTGCAGGGATCAACAGGCTGGAGCAGCTGTTTTGGCGACCCCAACCCTGTTACACTTTGTTTGTTTGAATCTCTGTGAGGGGACAAAAGGTCCACCATTTCCGGGGACGGGGGGCGTGCGCACCACCCAAAAGGGAGGCCCCGGAGGCCGCTCCAATCAGCTAAAAGGGGCGGTCCCCCAGGAACCCCTTTTAAAAATTTCCCTAAGGCTTGTTCACACGTGATATTCCAGGCCCGCCATTACCTGTGCTATTCTGTTTTTCTCAAAACCTGTTTTTTCCGGGACCTCGGATTTTTTCCCTGCCCCCGGCTTTTCCTCCTGATTTTGTACCTCGCTCCCTTTTTCGTTTTTGGGACCTCGGTTTTTTTTCGTTTATCCCTCGGGTTTTTCCTCTTTGTGGCTTGGCTTCTTATTTTTGATATTTTGACCCGCGTCTCACTTTTTATTTCCCTGACCCCGCACACTTTAGAAACCCGCGGGGGGCTGCCACCCGTTGCCGTCTGAAACCTAGGGCAGCCGCCCAAAAGCAAGGGACAGTGGGGCGGGGTTTTCCAGTCGGGGCCCAAAACTCCCACCCCCTTGGGAACGTGACATTATCACAGGCTAAAAACCGGGTTTTCCCTCTCCCCCTCACTATGGACCCCATGACACCCTTTGTAGGCATGTGCGGGGGCCCTAACCCAGCTAGTCCAGGATCGGGCCCGTTTGGGGGTGAAAAAAACAGGAAAATACCCCAATTCAAAAGGGTCTCTGCATTCCCTTTCCCCCTCCTTTTGGAACCCCCTATCCATTTGCCTGACGGGTTTTCCGCAGCTAACGGGAAACCCTTTTGGGGCTTTTAAAGGGGGGTTTTGTCGCTGTATTTTAGTCACCCCCCCAACCCAAAAATCGGGGAATAAAGGGAAAAGGGGGTGGGAATTGTCATTTCCCTATTTTCAGGGCCCCCCCAGGAGGGGGCCCATTTTCCACCGCATAAATCCCTAAAACTGCCCTTCTGGGGACGGGTTCTTTCCCCTTTTTGGGGGGAAATTTTTAAAATGACCCAGATAGGGAAGCTGTGACCGAGGCTCGCGGCCCACCTTTAGGCAGGGAAAAAGAAGATGTGGAGGAGTTTTGTCCAAATTTTTCGCGGGGGTTCCATCGGGGGGAAAACGACGCAGTTTCTCAAATGCCAGTTTAGATTAGGGTTAGTGCCATGTGAAGGTTTTTATTGGGGGCTTACCCTACCCCGGGTTTATTTTTAGATAAAGGCTTTTGGGCAAACCCGGGTTTCTTCGGGACAGACGTTTAAGGGAGAGACGGAAAGGAAAAGGTTTTCCCCCCCCCGGTGGTCCAAAACCATGGTCCCCTTTAAAACCCCCGTTGTTTCCGATTTAAACCCAGTTGGAGCCCATGCAAGTGGGGGCTTTTTCTGTCATGCAGCTAGGGGACCATGGGGACTACTCGCGAACCGGGGGTTGTGTTTCTACTGTGGCAAGATGGAAAACGGCATTCGGGAAGCCCCAAACGGGGCCAGGTCGGGAAAAATTTCCCAAAGCCAAGGGGGTTCAGCAGGAAGATCACCAAAGACGAGCAGGTTTTTCCTTTATTGTATTAAAAAGGGGGGTTTTGCTGCTACCATTTTAAATTTCATACTTGTCGCTTCGGGTTTTTTGGGGCATGCGTTTGTGGGAAATTTTGGATCACTTTTTAAATTTTTTTGACGCGGGCTTTCGCCAAACGTCTAGGCCCACCTTGTAGACCGCTATCTGACCGCTGCGGGGATGGCTATTGACCCCCACTCCATAAAATTGGGGCCAATCCAATATTGTTTCCCCCGAGCTGGGGGATGGTGGTCATCCATACTTTTTGAAAAATTTTTATTCTAAATTTGTCATGGGGGGGGGGTGTCCGCTGATGTGGTTTTGTGGCGGGGCCCCTTGGGTTCCCGAAAAATAACCCCGTGTTTGGGCTGGGAAATTTAGGGGAAAATTTGGTTTGGGGGGCAACAGTGGGTTTGACAGAAAGTTCCTTACCATGCTGGGGGAAATTTCTGATGGGACAGGCGAAGGCTATCTGGAAAACGGCTGTGCCCGCGGTTTGAAAACCTATGCGGATCTTGTGAAGTCGATTCCCCGGGGTAAAGGGTTTCCCAAAAACTCTCCTCCCCCGGTTTAACTATGCACTCCACCTGTACCCGAAAGGGCCCTTGGGTGGCCCCTTATTTAGGGGGTGGGTTTAAACCCCCCGGGGTTTAATTTGGGTGAAAAATTTCCCTTCCTCCGTATACATAATGTGTCCCCGTCCTGCACTTTTGTAAGAGGGATATTCACCTGGGAAATCCCACCTCTAGGGCCCCCTTTCCCGTTTGTATAGAGGGGTTTGTTTTTGAACGGAGTTGCCCTTTTTTTGATTTGCGGTAAGGGCCCCAAAAGGGCACTGCAGTACCCTGGTCCCTTGGAGGGGTATTGGGCCTGAGGAGAGATCATGGGGTTTTTTTGGCGGGAAATCCATTTTTTTGTGATCGCCCCGGTGAGGGAATTCCCTTGGGGCTCCCCCCCGGACAAACCCCCGAATTTAGGGAAGGGTTTCCCTGGGCCCCCCCTAAAAGGGGGGCCGGGCTTTTCCCGGGGGTATGTTGTCCTCAAAGGGTGAGGGAACAACAGGCCCGCAGCAGCTGAATTTGCGAAACCCAAACCCTGATACACATGCTGTGCAGCTCTGTGGTGACAGACGCCCACCAATTTTCCCGGGCAGGGGGCGTGTCACACCGCCAAAGGGGGGGACCCGGAGGGCGCTCCAATCGTACAGGGGCGTTCCAGGAATCCCATTTAAACTCCCCCAAGGCTGAGTTCAGCGCCGTGATTTTTCCTTGGGTACCTTGTGTTACTTTTTTCTTTATATTTTGTTTTGCCTTTTTCCATAACCTGGGCCCCGGTGTTCTTGCCCCCCTTGTCTCCTGATTTTTTACCTCGCTCCGTTTGGTTTTGGGCCCCGGGGTTGTTTTAAAGTTATCCCCCTGGTTCTGATTTGTTGGGTTGGCGTTCCTAATTTTGATATATTGACCCGGGCCGGGCCTCCTATTCTTCCTTTTTCCCGATGGCCCCCGCCTCTAGTAGACAGGGGGGCTGTCGGGGAGTTGCCCTCTTTCTGCCCAGGGCAGGGAAAATCAAGCAGGCAAGGGGAAAAAGGGCTGGGTTCCAGTCAGGGTTTACTGCACCCCCCTTAAGGACAACATGGGTGGGCTTTTGTACTCTTTAAACCCGATTGCCACCCAAAACGCTTACCCCCTAACTGAAATCAGATAAGTTTTCTTGGTATCATCAGACCAAAAGGAAAGGTTCCATAAACCATGTCCTTAGTTGCTCGGGCTTCAGCAAAAATTTTGCGGGCTTTCTTGTGCTTACCCCCCACCCCATTAAAACCTCTCCACTCATCTCCCCTATGTGACTCGGGGCTCGTGCAAATCAATTCCTTTTTTGGGCAACCAGGCAAGGCCCGTTGGATCAACCCGTCTTTATAAACCGCTGTATTGGTTTTCGGCCCCGTGCTGGGAGCTCCCGTGTCAGGGGGTTGGGAATCCCTTTTTATAGCCTAGGCCATCTTTATGAAAAGGGAAAAAATCTTTTTTTCGTTCCTTAGACAGATTATTTTCCATGAGGGGCCTTTTTTAAACTTCCAGTGACCAGTATGAGAAATGCGAGAGCGTAAAACCTATTTAAAACACCTTTCTCCTTTAAATTTATTTATACCTGCGAACCCTTTTAACACAAAAAGGGCAATAACATTAGAAAGGCCAAAAAATTTGGGGACAATTTGTCCAAATTTTTTTCTTAGGGATTCTCAATTTTGTATGAAAACTGTAAAATATATGGGCCCTATACTTTCTGGAAAAACATCCATTTTTTCTGGGAAAAATAAAAAGCTGTTGTAACGCTACCCACACTAAGGGCTCCAGGGGAAAAAACCTGTGGGGTGGGCTGACAACCCTTTTTTCTTTGAAAATTGGGTTTTTCCCGGAGGTTATCAAAACACTATGAGTGGGGTGGGGAAAGCAGGGCCCTTTTAGGATTTTTTTTGAAAATTTCCCAAAAACATTTTTTGCCCAAAAGTACAAAAAGTACTGAGAAAAAATGTAGGAAATAAAATTCCCAAGCTTTCAGCATATCTCCTCAATTTAGGGTAGTAAAAAAGAGACGTGGCTTTTAAATCTTTTAAAAAGTTCTTTAAACCCCCCCCCCTTCCCTTTTCCCCGCTAAAATAAAAATACCTTTTACAAAAACCCCCCTTTCCCCCAAGCTATTCCTCTACAAGACGTTTCCCCTTCCATGGCTCATGTAAAACCCCCCAGGCCTTGATTTTATCAAAAGGTTTACATATTTTTGAATGGGGCATAAAAGATGAGGGAACCCTTTGGGGAGGCCCCCAAAACTTTGGTGGCCCCGGGAATTTGGGAAAAGGGGGGAAGGATACTGGTTAAACTTCTGTTTTAACACAGTGGGGTATGAAAGTTTTTTGGATAACCCCTTTAAGGGGTAAGTCACCCCCCAATAAGAAAACCTTCATGGGAAAACGCAGTAGAAAAAACAAGCCCAAAAAATCAGAAATTTTTGGGGAAAGATTTTTATTATACAGGGGGCGTTTTTTCAACCTCCAATTTGGATGTGGTTACCCCCATTTAAATAAGGTTAACCCACATCATATCCATTCTTTTGTTTCTATTCCATGGATTTGAAATCCATGGTGTGGAAAATCTGTGTTGCAGAGTGTTCCCAAACCCTAGGGCTTTGATTGCATATCGTAGGCTAAAAAAAAACAAATTCCGGGAAAAGGTGCAGGTCCCCCCTCTGGCACACACACCTATCTCAGTAAGAGGTCCCTGACAGTGTCGACTCAGAAGGGAGAGCTGATCACGCTTTGCACACGACTTTCCATTCTGTTCTAAGGGAGTTTGACCAGAAGTGTGACTGGCTCTCCATTCTGAGCAGTAAATTTCTGTGGCCCGTTCCAGAGATGGATGCGGATCCCACAGATGGTACTCAACCAATCAGACTTTGATGGCATATCCTAGAAATGCCATCATATGGCAAGATGGGAACTTCTTTTTAAGCCCCAGAAAACCCTTTAGGGCCCGTTTACACGGCAATGGACAAATACCAGTCGGTGAGCGGAGAAAAGCCCTCCCCCTTCACATTCACTTGCACATATTCCGTCCGAAAACCGGACAGCAGAATGAGCATGTAGAATGTTTTTCAGGCAGCCCGTGGGCGGAAAACCCGTGCAGTGGGGACTGCTGCACGGGTTTTACATAGAGCGCCATTGTACTCATTTTCGGCCGGTCTTTCAGACGGTCTGCAAAACCGCAAACCGTCTGAAAAACCGGCCGAAAGCCCATGCCGTGGGGACATGCCCTTACAGTTTTTAAGGATCCAGCTGTTAACTAAATGCTTTTGAAGGATCCAGTTGAATTTAGTTTAGACAAGGCGATAGATAACTGTCCAGTTAGTTTTACAGCCAAAGAATAAGTAGAATGTATTGAATATGTGGAAGATTTTACGACCCAGGTTTTATTTTAGGCTACACGGTACCGAAAGAAGGAAGGGATCACATGCTGTGACTTCTTTTACTGCTTAAAAATGTTTAAGACCTATTGATTACATTTTTCTAGACCGCATTTGTGATAAGTGGTACTGGTAATTGTGTTGTTTTTAAAGGTAAAGGGATTGGAGCCCCCGGGGAACCCTTTTGCCTGTATCCAGCGTTACCTTGTTTACAGTTAATTGGAGGCAAGGGAGAAGGAGTGGATGGTACAGTAGATTGAGAGATCCAAATTTATTTTTAGAGATAATGAAAATTTCATTTTGAAGTGTTAACTCTTTAATGTGTAAAGTTTTAAAAAACAAGCACCGTTTTTGATTTAGGAAGGGTCCTAGTAAGGCTGTAGTCGCTCCTTGCACTTTTATTTTTGTTTTTTACCCTTGTTCCCAATTTTTGCACTTCAAATGTTTAACTTTCCCCATACAACTTTTTAATGTAACAGACAATTTAATTCTGATCTTCAAATGGCGTACCCCTTTACCTGCCATCGTCCACCCCTCTTTAGATTTGCTGTTTTAACACAAAAATTTGGGAAGGGTTCTTGAAAATTTAATGTTTTTGACTAAAAACATTTTTTTTGCAATAAATAATCACAAAAGGGTCCCCTTACATTTTTTAACTTTTGTTTATATCTTTTTATGGGAGAAAATGAAATATGAAAAACCCCAAGTGGAAATGGACAAGTTATGCCCAATTTGCCATTTTCCCTCCACAGTGTCATGTAAGTCATTATTTACAAGGTCCAGGGTTTTTAAACTTGGTGTTTTCACTTCATTCCCAGAAGGAGGGGCCCATTCTAAAATATGCACAAAAAAGCCCATCACAATTTGCTGAAAACACAGACTAAGGACTGGTTCTTGAACTTTGCCCTGTGGTCTGATGAGACCAAAGAAACTTTTTTTGGGAATAGTGTGAACGGGGGCGAAACAGGGAGGAGTACAAAAAAGTGAGGGGGTTTTCCTAAGTGTGGTAGGGGGGAGTATCAAAGTTTGGGCTGCATGGGTTTGCCCGGCTGTGGGACTCAGTTTTTGAGGAAACCCGAACCCAAAAATTTTCTGTGACATACTGAAGCAGAGCAATTCCTCCCTTTGGAAATGGGCCACAGGAAAATATTTTCCAATGGAAATACTCCAAAACATCCCAAGAGCCTCTGTTTTCCAAAGAAAATGAGGTTTTAAAGGTGCTGGACGCCAAGCAATTCCCCTTTGGGCTTAAACCCATTGAGCATCTGTGGGGAACCCCAAACAGAACAGAAGAAAAGGTCTCTAACTCCACCACCTGGATGTCGCTGGAGGATAGAAGGGTTCCCGTGGGTACCCTGGAAGCTCAGTGACCTCCTTCCCAAGAATTAAGGCAGTGCTGGGAAAAAAAGGTGGCCACACAAAAATTGACACTTTGACACATTGTCCATTTTTTTTAGGTGTGGGGACTCATTTTTTAATCCCGGTTTTTACATGATACTGTGTGTTGAGATTTTGAGGAAGCAGCAAATTTACATTTTTTCAAACTGTCCGACTACTTTCTTGGACAATGTGTCATTCTTTTTTGGGTTTTATGAAAAAAAAAAACAATATGTACAAAAAAAATAGGGGTTACTTATTTTTGGAGAACTATATTAAAATTTATATTAAGTGCACTTATTGAGAGGGACGCAGGTTCAGTGAAGAAAGAACATGGTAAAAAGTTGACACTTTTAAAGTGAGCGAAAAAAAACCAAAAGCCCAGGAACCCCTTTGTTTTGGGTCCACCCAAACTGGCCCCTTTGGGTTGGGAGAAAAAATTTTTACTCCCGGACTACCCCAAGGACTTACCAATAACTTCATGATGGCTCTAGCCCACCAGGGATTCTACTATTAGCCTTCTATTTAGGCATTGCAACCCCCGTATAATTTTTTAGAAGAACCCCGGGATCAAAAATTTTTTTCAAAATAGCTTGAATCTGTTCCAAGCCCAGAAGGATTCAGGCAGTATTAAAAAACCAAAGGTGGGGTTTTTCCCCAAGTACTAACAAAATTTAAAAAAAACCTTAAACATTTTTTATTTTTAGGGGAAAAAAAGTAACAAGCAGTTTTAAAGGGAAAAATCTTTAGAAATAAGCAGATTAAAATACTTTCAAATCCCAAAATTTTTGTATAAGATAGGTAAAAGATGACCTGTATATAAAATTCGACCCTTAAAATAAGGGGTTAAAGTGCCTGGGAAGTCACTTCAAAACATTTTTACCATTTTGCTTTCATGTAAAAATAAAATTTTTGGAATTAAATTTGAACACAAAAAATTTTAAAAATGCAAAACACTGCAGGGAAAATTTGGGTTTTCTGAATTTTTTTTCTGAAAATAGTATTCTCCTCACCATTTTTGTAAATACCTACATCTGATCTCATTATTTCCAGGGCAGTGAACGGCCTCTTACATTTCTTTTTGGGGGGCAAAAGCGGTTACCCAGGGGCAACATCTCTAACAATATCCCGGGTTTAAAGGAAATTGCCCAGCCACACCCTTTTTAGAAGGTTTAAAAAACCCTTTTCTTTGAAAAAAAGGGGAAAAAATTTCCCTAAATCTGTTTGCGGGGAGCAGGACCCCCTGGGGGGCCTTTGCTGCCCTGCATCCAATTACCTCCTCCATTTTTAAAGGGGGGTGGGACAGTGATTCCGGCCCATTCCCCTTTGTTCTTGCTCAAATACCCCAAACCAAAATTTTAATTTGGGTTGGATCGGTCCCTTTTATACTTCCGGACCCCTCAAATAAACACCACCCACTTTTCCCACCCGACTCCCCCCTGGAGTGGACTGGAATTTTTGAAAACACGGGATTTTGTCTTACGAGGGGAAAAACAATAAGTGGGAACCTTTTAAAAAAAGAAATGAAAACAACTTTGGGGGGGATGCCCAAATATTCAACAAAACACCTTTTTAACTATGGCCCCCAATACTTAAAATCCAAAAAAATTTTATAAGGGGGCTTTAAGGGGAAATTGAGGGGAAATAGGAGGGTTGAAGGTATTTTTTGTATGAATTGGGGAAATATAATAGTTTTATAAAATTTAAAAGTTTGGGGCCTTAAAAAGTTTATCAAAAATTAAAAGGTGTATGTTTTTTGAGAAATTAAAATGGTTTGGTGTGGGGGAGGTTATGAGGGTAGGAGTGGAGATTTGTTTTTAGTTTTGGGGAAAATTGTAGAAATAGTAATATTTGTTAAACCCGCAATCTGGGTTAAGGGTCCCTGGAGGTTATAGTGATGGGAAGTTTTATTTTAAAAGGAAAGTAATATGATAAAATAAGAATTTTTAAAAGGGTTTTTAAAATGGGGGGTAATAATAAAGGTGAGTGAGGGGGGGTTTTGGGGGGGTTTTGGGGAGGTAAAAGTTTACCCCCGTAGTTCCGCCTGCCGGGGGGATGAAATAACTCCGCGGGGGGAGCTGCGGGGCCCAGCTCTTCCTACCTCGGAGCTTTCAGATGCAGGACCGGGGGGTGTTTTGCAAGAGACCCCTGCCCGCTCTGCTATTTGCCCGCTAATGCCGGCCCACATGTGAGTGGGCAGCGCAATGACGTCACATCACGCGCCGCCCCCGGCCGAGCACAGACTGCCCGGGGGGCTGAGCTACGAGGGGGGCATGGGGCAAGGGATTAAAGGGAATTTTTTTTTTTAACATTTAAAGAAGCCCCCCTCCTGCCTAAAGGGGCCCCTATAACCTGCCCTAACCCTGCCTACCTATAGGAGCCCCTATAACCGCCCTAAACCCGTCTACCTGATTGGGCCCCTATAGAACCCAAGCCCTGCTGCCTGCTATATACCCTTATGCTACCTAAACCCGTCTGCTTACCTATATGGGGCCATAGCTACTTTAAACCCCACCTTCCACCCTTTTTGGGCCCCTATACATTTCCTGCCTATTATATGGGGTCCCCCATACTATCAAAACTCTGGATTATTTTTTTAGAGTGCTCACAACTGTATTATATTAAACTTTATAATTCATACTTAAAATTATTTACCTATCCTGCTGTGCAGAACCAGGCAAAGAGCCTTGTCCACCCCTCCCGCCTATGCTCTGCAAACCATGTGATGTTCATTGATTACATGGCCTCAGTGAATGTTTTGCCACCACTCTTTAGGTGTGCTTTGAAGCCAGGCTTAGCTGAGGAACACTCCACTGTAGTGGGCGTGACCTGAGCAGAAATAGATCTGGCTACATTCACTCTTTTCAGCCGGTAGTTCGCACGTGAATAGAAGTAATTAAATTAGAGCAATTGCAGGGGGAGGCTGTTTGTTTATCTTTGTGTCCTGCTGGCTGGACTTACTAGCAGTAATGGGAGTAGAGGATAGCAGTTCAGAGCTGGGGGGTTGTGTACTGCTGTCATGAAAATGATGACTGCAGTTTACATAGTGACTCATGAGTCCTACCTATCACCATTATGTTGACATCAAGTACAGAGCTGGGGGGAATTGAAAAGTAATGTCAGCACATTGTCTAGCAGTGATAACTGTGAAGGAAAGTCCTAGATTGCAATGCAGTCTGGGACTTGTTGTAAAGACATGCTTGAGAACTATTGACACTCTCACAAGCAGGAAGTTTCACTGCAAAAAGCGGATCTTATGATATATGAATAAGGAAGCAAAAGGAAAAGAAACACATGAAGGTAGTGGAATATCTTTATTTTTCAATCTAAATGCTGTTTATAGTGTTTTAGGACATTTTTAAACTTCCAGCACGCCTTTCACTGTGATAGAATCAGCTAGGGATAGCAGAGCTGATATGCCAACCACTGCTATAGACCCACTTATAGCCTGACCAGGAAGTGGGAGTCTGAAGCTTGCCATGGGTCTGTGAAACTGCATGGTGAGAAAATCCCATTAACCCAGAATAAGCATTGATTTAAGAGAATAACATACAAGTTCTACTGAATTTTTTCCCACAAAACTATATATGAATCTGATCAGCGTCTTCTGATCTTTACCATGCTATTAGCAGATCAGATAGCAGTTTTAATATGACCTGTTCCTTTTAAATGCACTTTCAGCAATTTAAAAATAAATAAAATAAAATTTGTGAAAAACTACTTAAACAGTATGGGGGACATGTCCCATTAGGGCTGCACCATTTTTTGGTGTATTTTGCACCAAAAAACTGTTGACACCGTATTCTCTATTTAAACGAACTGTCGTACACCAAAACTAGGCGCATTTGACACTTTTGAATGCACCTAAAGAAGGCGCATCAAATATGCTACATAAGGCATACCACATGCCAGATTTTTGACAGGTTTATTTATTCAGGTGCATTATACACTCATTTAATGCGCCTTAAAACATTCTTTTCTGACATGTCGCCTTTAGTCTTATTACAAGGATTGCTTTTTATGTTAAAGACCTTGCAAAAACAAGTCACTTTGCAACATCTGTCCATTCACAGTGTCCTACCTATTCCCAGATATCCTCTCTTGTATGGGCTGCATCAGCTCCTAAGGTTGCTATAACTACAGACCTGTTCAATCTCTCCTGATAGGCTGCCAGCACTGGTCACTATAGTTACAGACCTGGCTTTTACTGCAGCCTAGTGTTAGCCAGTAGAAGCCAGTAAATGCCAAATTCAAAAATGAAACTGAGAACACAGGACTGAGGTAAGATGAAACGATGTAGTGAGACAAACCCTTTAAGGTCTAAAATAGACAAAGAAAAATAACCAGGCTTCTGGGTGCTCATATATTAAAATATTTGAATTGTCATTTTTTGCATTCATAGATAAATTCAACTGAAGGAGTAATAATGTTTGCTTGCCAACAAACATTAATGCAATTGTCTAACTTTGAAATACAGCATATGCTACAGTCATATAAAGTATACAGAACCATTTTTCCCTTGGTATTAATAAAATCTTTTTGCTGGCTGAGTCATTTATGTGGGAGCTGGAGGATCTGTAATAAATGTCCGTGCCCAGAGGACACAGATAATATATGTATTTTACACTGCTTTTCCTTCCATAATTTTACATATTGGATCTAGCATTGAGAGAGTTTTACGTCATGTTGTCACAGAGACAGTGGTGCCATAATAGGGGCAGTGGCAGTCTCCAGCAATTAGATGGTTAAAAACATAAGGTTGTTTAAAGACGTTGTCTCATAAAAGGCTAAAATAACCATCAGACAGGGAATTTTCCCTATGGAAATGTAGTATTACATGATGACCACTAAAATGAATGACAAGGATAACTCTCATGGAGAGGTACACCATTTTGGCTCACAGAGGGGCTACCAAAAATGGATGCCCTTATTTATGTTTCAGACATATGAACAGCAATTGTCTTCTTGAGACACAGTAACATAGTAGATAAGGTTGGAAAAAAGACACAAGTCCATCAAGTCCAACCTATAACTCTACAGTTTTGATCCACAGGAAGGCAAAACCCACTATGAGTCGGATGCCAATTGTCCCAAACAAGAATTCCTTCCTGACTTAAAATCTGGCAATTAGCGTAATCCCTGGATCTAGGTCCTATCTCCAGAATCTAGTCCCAATTACTTGTAATGTTACATAGTTACATAGTTACATAGTTTGTCAGGCCGAAAAAAGACATACGTCCATCCAGTTCAGCCCATTTATTAAAGTGTTGCTAAAGTGTTAAAGTGTTGATCCAGAGGAAGGCAAAAACCCCCATGAGGTAGGAGCCAATTGACCTCATGTTAGGGAAAAAATTCCTTCCTGACTCCAATCTGGCAATCGGAATAAATCCCTGGATCAACGACCCCCCTCTAGAATCCCGGTCACTATAACTTGTTATATTACATCTAGAAATGTATCCAGCCCTTTCTTCGGAATCCTAGTCACTATAACTTGTTATGTTATTACGCTCCAGAAATGCATCCAAGCCCTTCTTGAACTCTGTTAGTGAATTCACCATGACAATTTTCCTCTGGCAGAGAGTTCCACAGTCTCACCGCTCTAACAGTAAAGAATCAGTTTCTATCTTTATGTAGAAACTTTCTTTCCTCAAGACGTAGAGGATGCCCCCTTGTTCTAGATACAGTCCTGGGTATAAATAAATCTTTAGCGAGATCTCTATATTGGCCCTTAATATATTTAAACACATTTATTATGTCCCCCCGAAGCCGTCTTTTCTCTAAACTAAATAACCCTAACCTTGCTAATCTTTCTGGATATTGCAGTCCACCCAGGCCTTTAATTATTTTTGTTGCCCGCCTTTGTACCTGTTCAAGCTCTACAATGTCTTTCCTGTGCACTGGTGCCCAAAACTGTACACAATATTCCATGTGTGGTCTAACCAGTGACTTGTATAATGGGAGAATAATGTTCTCATCATGTGCATCTATGCCCCTTTTAATGCACCCCATGATCCTATTAGCCTTGGCTGCTGCTGCCTGACACTGACTGCTACAGTTAAGTTTACTGTCCACCAGGATTCCCAAGTCCTTCTCCATGTCACTTTTACCCAGTGTTTTTCCATTTAACATATAATCATGTAATGGATTTTTCCTCCCCATGTGCATAACCTTGCATTTATCAGTGTTAAACCTCATCTGCCACTTCTCTGCCCAGCACTACAACCTATCCAGATCCCTTTGTAATAACACATTATCCTCTATTGTGTTGATTACTTAACAGAGCTTAGTATCATCTGCAAAGATCGATATTCTACTGTGCAATCCCTGTGTAAGATCATTTATGAAAATATTAAAGAGGATAGGGCCCAATACTGAGCCCTGTGGTACCCCACTAGTAACAGGGATCCAGTCTGAGTATGCACCGTTAATTACCACCCTTTGTTTTCTATCATTGAGCCAGTTGCTTACCCACTTGCTCACATTTTCCCCCATCCAAGCATTCTCATTTTACTTCCAACCCTTTTTGTGGAACATACAAAAGCTTTAAGAAAAACCCAAAAATTGACTCCATGCCCAC
>JAODAL010056839.1:0-23045 GCA_025379985.1 Phyllomedusa bahiana
AGGACAGCACAGCATGAGGGTCAAACGGGGGCACAAGGGAAGTGTGAAAAGGCCCACGGCATCAGCCACACCCAGCAGCATGGGGTCAAAACAGTGGCAAAACCCGAAACAGTTGTAGGTCACGGCATCAGCCAAAGCAGCGCTTTAGGTCAAAACTGTGGCACAATGACATTCTGGGGGTGGCAAAAACAGGAGTGGGGCCACAGAGGGGGACAATGACAGTGTTAGGCACGACGGGAAAAGGCCACACGAAAGCTGAGGTCAGACAGTGGCAAAATTTGGGCAGATTTGTTTTGGTTTTCACGGATCACCCACAGAAAGCAGCATGAGGCAACAGGGGCACAATGACAGTGTTTTGGTCAGGGCAGCAGCCAAGCAGCAGCATAGGTCAGACAGTGGGCACAATGAAAATTCTGGAGGTGGCAAAAACGGGAGTGGGCCCCAACGGGGTTGGCACAATGACACAGGGGGTAGGTTACAGCAGCACCCAAACGCAGCACCCAGGGGTCAGACAGGCACAATGCATTCGGGAGGGGGCAAAAAATGGAGTAGGCCCCCAGAGGGGCCCACAATGACAAGAGTGGAGGTGCGGCTAGCACATGAGGTAGACAGTGGCACAATGACAGAGTGGGGGAGGTGGGTGGAAACCAGTCCCGGGAAAAAGAGGTTTTGGGGGAGATGGAAAAACTGTAGCAGTTTGGTGGCACCCAGGCGGGTGGGGGCATCAGATTAGTGGCTGAGGCGGTTTAGTTTAAACCCCAGACTCATTTCTCACAGTTTGGGTAAAGGCGTAATGGCTGTGTAGTCTGAGGGCCAAAAGGAAATTGGGTTGTGTGGAAATCCGGGCCCGGGACCCACGTCTGATTCATTTGAAAAAGGTCAGTCGTTCCCACTTTTCCCTTTGGAAAAGCGGGTTCCCCTTTGGGGGTTAAAAAATGGCCCCCGCTGCACTGAACACCCGCCTGATCCCAAAAAAAATAAAAAATTTGGCCGGGAAGAACGTTTTCTACTGCAAACTGGGCAAGTTGGGCCACACATCCAGTTTGGTCCCCAGTAGTCCAGCGGATCTTTAACGGGGGTGGCAGAGTGCTGCCCAAGTGGGCCCCACCACCTTTTGGTTCGGGGGTTCTGCCCGGGCCCCTGCTGCTGCTGCTGGGACTGCCCTCCTCACTAGGCGGGTCAAGGGAAGTGTATCATTGACCCCAGACTTTTTTTTGCTGCTGATGGAGCGGGTTTACGACTACGGAGGATTTCCCTATAGTATTTGAGTTTGTCCTCCTCTAAATAGGGGGAAAAAAGGGGCCCCCAATTTGGGCCCCGGAAGCGGGGGCCCAAATTTGGGGAGAGCCGAAGTCACCCCTCTGCCGGATGGGGACTTTTCCGGTGTCATAGGGGCAAATCAGCATGCTGGGGGCCATTGCCCCAATGACTCCGAGGGCTCCCGCCCCCATCTCCACTGTATACTGCCATGTCCCTTGCGGGTATCTGCCTCATCTTACTCTTTCTCCATCTACCTCCTCCAGCTGCTCCGCTCCTCCCCTCTTGTCCCCGGGGGTTAAAAAAATCCACTCATTTCACCGGGCAAGGCTTTTTGCCCCAATGCCCCTCTCCTCCTCCTTTTCGTCTCCCCCGGCTAAATGTGGCCGCGAGTGTAGTCGCCACGTCCCCCATTTCCCCTTCCCAGACAGATTTTTCAGCATCTGTTCCAGGACATGAAGCAGGGGGAATGACTTTTATTAATCCCGTAGTCCTGGGGGACTGAAAAAATAATGTGGTCCCCCCCCCCCTGCCGACCCCCCCCCCCCCCTTTTTTTCCAGAAGGGCCCCTCAACAAATGGGGGTTTTCCCCGCATGAGCGGGCCACTGGCTGACATCAAATTTTTCACAGGGGAGTCTCCTGCCCGCCGGGATCATCAAAAATCGTTAATAGCCTTTCTATTTTTCATACAGTCGGCCCCGACATGTGCGGGCGGGAAATTTCCCCTTCGGGTGGAAACATCGCTTTCAGAGTGTTTTGGGGGGAGGCCTTTCCTGCCGCTGCAACTCGAGGGGGGTTTTTCCCGGGCCCTTTTTTAGGAAGGGAAATGAATTGCAGCATTTTCCCCTGGCCATTTTCAGAATTTTCTTGAAGATCGGTGGAAGATTTGGGAAACCTTTTCACAACCAGACGAACACATGCGCCATGCAGGGCGCTGGCCCATCCCTCCTCGGTGCAGCGCAGACACCATTTTCCCTCCCATTTTTCCGTCCCCATGGTTCCGTTTTTGGCAGTTGGCGCGGAGAAACCCACACATCGATTTCTTGCGCATAAACGCGGAGCAGTTCCCCCCCCTTGTGTGATTTTGTTCGCCGAGGCAAGCCGGGTTTGTAGAACTGCGTGACACCGCTGTGCCCCAAACCACATGGGGTATGAGGGAGCAGTACTTGTGGAGGCTGAGTTTTGGGTGGTGGAGGGGAGGAAGTGGACTTTGGCGCAGGAAACCGCCCGTTTTTAAAAATGTGGAGGAGAAAGCGGGGTCTCCTGTCCAAGTTGTTGGTGTGCCGGGCTGGAAGCCCCATTCACCCAGTGGGCCGGGAAAGGGGCATGTTCTGGCCCCGACCCTAGGGTTTCAGCTCCCGCGTCCGCGCTGGGGGGGCACCCCCTTTGGGAACAAACCGATAAGCTCAAAAGGGCGGGGCCACCCTTTTAATTTACATATTTTTTGAATGCTGGTACTCCTTTTTGGAAAAGAAATTAGGCTTTGGAAAAATCTCCATCTCGGCTCGGCACAAGCCATTAGTTCCTTTAACGGGGCAGAGTCCACCATTTGGGGAAAGGGGGGGACTGCAGCACCAAACCCAAATTGGACAGGGGTACGGGCGCTTCTGCAACCTTTGGAAAGGTTTTGGGCGGGATACTGTTTTTCCCCTTTGCAATCGCCTCGCTGAACGACGGGCACCCTAAAAATACGGGGGAGCAGGGGCATCTGGGCCGGGGGATGATGTCAAAGAAAAAACATTTCCCTTTCTGCAGAGGGGGTGGAGCCTTGACTGGCTGCAAGGGATGCTCCACTGCCGCTGCTGCCCGCTGTTGCTGCGGCGGGGAGGTTTGGGCCCCCACATTGAAACCACGTTTTCTCCCAGGCCCCCGGATGGTGACCGCCCTGTGTTGACGCAGGGGCCGGGGGGTTTCCAACGTTTGCTCCCTGGCCCACCCCTTTTCCCCTTTCTGCCCACAGTTTTACATAATTCCCCCTATTCCGGGTCCTCCGGGTCTTAGCAAAGAAAATGCCCCCAACCCCCCGAATATCGGTTTTTAAACCCCCAACGCTCCGCACTGAGTGAACTGCCGCCGGGTGGGGCCCCCCGCTGAGCCCCGGGCCCCATTTTTTGGGCCTGCGAAGCGGGTTTTTTTCCCCCTGGGGGCCCCTTGGCTCCCGGGCCCTCAACTGCTGCTAAACCTGTGACTCCCCCGGCCCAAAAACCCCCTTTTGGCTGCGCCCCTGCCGGGGCGCGCAAGCTTTAGCCCTCTTCTTCTGACAATGAAAAAAAAAAACCCCCTTTTTTCCTCAACCCGGCTCCAAAGTGTGGTCCCGGTACATCATATCTATTTGTTTTTTCATCGTTTGCTGCTGTCCTCATCACCCTTTTTGGGATGCAGGGCTGCCACTCACAAAATGAACCCCCCCATTTCCACTCTCCCATCTTCACTTTTCCGCCCACTGCAAGAAGCAGGGGAAAATTGGCCCCCTTTCTTCGCTGCCAAGTAAACTGCCCCACTGCCCTCCCCCAAAAAATTTTTCATCCTCGCTATTTAGTGGGGGCTGAGGCCCCAAACCCCATAGTAGGGTTTTCTGGCGAGGGAACCGGATGGGACAGGGCCCGGGGTTTAGGGCAGGTGAGGGCCCCGCCCGCTCCTGGGCCATGTTTAACTAAGGGTTGTGTTTTGACCCCTTTCCCCCCCCAAAACCCCTTGGGTGGGGGTTTTTAAAGGGCAACTGGGAGGGAAATGGGTGAAATAGTCAACCAATCAAGAAAACCCTTGGGTTGCTGAACAACCCCACGGGTGCTAGATGACAGCGGGGAGTTTTTGCTCACCCCAGGACCCCTGCTGCACGTCCCCCTTTTTGTGCCCCGGGGACCTGGGCCCGGAATGTTTTGTGCCCCCCTTTCCACCCCGCCCGGGGGAAAAGCCCCCCCACCCCCTCTGTTCCCCGGGCAAAAGGTTTTTTTCCTTAAAAGTACAGACAAATGTTTGATGAAGATATCTGTATATTTATTAAAAAATTAAAACCCTGTATTTGACTCCAAAAGAACCCAAATAACAAGCTTTTGGGAAACCCCTTTGGGTATAAATTGCGCCACAAATTTGGGGAGGGGAAAAATTGACTTTTTATGTGCCTTTTTAAAAAATCTGTTATTTTAAATGGGAAAATTTTAAAACCCCAAAAAAAGGGTTAATTAACCTTGGGGAAAGGGAAATTTTGTACAAATTTTTTTTTTGGGGGTTTAAAAACAAAGTTTCTTTTACTGAAACAACTGCAGAAAAAACGCCTTTTAAATTTAACCCCTGGTTTTAAATTGCGCCAAACAAAAAAGCAGGGCCCCAAACTACTAGGGGTTTGTACGGGTTTTTTTTACCCAAATTTCGGGGTTTTCTACGCTACACAATTTTCAATTTTTTTTCTTGTTGTGTAGGTTAGAAAACACCCATTTTTAAAACGCTACAAATGCTAGTATTTGTGGGTGCTCAATTCTTTTGCGAATTTAATCCAGGGGGTTTAAATTTAAACTTTTTTTCTGCTGCTGTGGTGACTTCAAAAAACCGTCTTTTTTTACCCCCAAAAAAATTTCAATTTTCCTGTACCATAATTCACAAGCGAAGGTTAATTACAATTTTTTTCTTTTGTGTTTTGCGTAGAAAACAAAGCCCTCGTAACACGCTACAAAGCTCGTAGTTTTGTGGGTTGCTCAAATGTTTTTGGGGCAATTTACAAATTTTAGGGGTTAATTAAGCGTTGTTCTACATTTTTACCCAGTAAAAAAAACTTTGTTTTTCACCGCCCAAAAAAAAGAAATTTGTAGCATAATTTCCCTTTTTTCCCAAGGTTTAAATTAAACCCCGTTTGTGCTTTTATATTCAGTAAAAAACAGAGTTTTTAAACGGCACATTTCAAAATCAATTTTTTTCCTGCCCTTTTTTGGAGGCAATTTATATCCAAGGGTTTTCCCAAGCTTTTTTAGTGGGTTCATTTGGGGGTCAAATACAGGGTGTGTATTTACCCAAAAACAGATATCGTTTATCAAAAAGTTTTTTTTACATTTTAGAACAAACAGTATGTCAGAAAAGAGGTGGCCGGCTCTTTTACCTGCGAGTGGCGAGGCACAAAAAATTCCAAAGGGCCCCGGTCGCGCACAGCAAGGGGACGTGCAGCAGGGGTCCCCTCTGGAGGCCACAACTGCCCCTGTCATCTTGCGGCCGTGTGTTGTTCAGCAACCCAATGGTTCTTGATTGGTTGACTAGGTCATCCACTTCCTCCCAGATGACATCTGACAACCCCGCCAAGAGTCGGTGGGAACGTCAGACACAACCCTTAGTTGGCATGGCCCGGGAGCGGGTCAGCGGCCCTCAACCCGCCTCTGTCCCATCCGGTTCCCTCAGCCAGAGATCTACTATGTGGTCTGGGCTCAGCGCCACTATATAGCGAGGATAAACAATTTGCGGAGGGCAGTCAGCAGCTACTTGACAGCGAAGAAATGGGGCCAATTTCCCCTGCTTCTTGCAGTAGGCGGCAAAGAATAGATGTTGAGAGTGGCATGGGAGGTCATGTTGTGAGGGGTCAGCCTCTGCATACCAAGACCGGTGATGAGGATAGCAGCGACGATGAAACACAAATAGATGATGATGTAGTCGACCGCACTTGGGAGCCGGGTGAGGCAAGGGCTTCATCATCGTCAGGAGAAGAGGGCGTCAGCTTGCGCATCGGGCAGCGGCGCAGCCAGCAAGTGGGTCATGTGGCCGTGAGTCAGCAGGATAGCAGCAGTGTGAGTCGGGAGCCAGCGGCCACGGGGTAAAAAAACCCGCTTCGCAAGTCCAAGAAAGTAGCGGCACAGGGGCTCAGCGAGACAGCGGCGGCAGTAGTCACTCAGTGCGGAGCGTTGGCGGTAAAATCCGATATTCGGCGGTGTGGCAGTTCTTTGCTAAGACACCGGAGGAGCCGAATATGGGTATATGTAGAATCTGTGGGCAGAAAGAGAAGCGTGGCCAGGGAGCTAACGTTGGCACCACGGCCCTGCGTCAACACATGCAGCGTCACCATCCGGTGGCCTGGGAGAAACGTGGCTCAGATGTGGTGGTCCATCCTGCCGCCGCAGCAACAGCAGCAGCACCCAGTGGCACGCATGCCATTGCAGCCAGTCAAGGCTCCACCACCTCT
This sequence comes from Phyllomedusa bahiana, assembly GCA_025379985.1. Classification (NCBI taxonomy): domain Eukaryota; kingdom Metazoa; phylum Chordata; class Amphibia; order Anura; family Hylidae; genus Phyllomedusa; species Phyllomedusa bahiana. Next base: position 6,417 of record JAODAL010056839.1, read on the forward strand.
GCAGAAGGGAGCTGTTTCTCTTTGCCATCATCTCCCGGTCCAGATGCTCCTGCTCCTCGCTACTCATGGCGCCAGCAGTCGTTCAGCGAGGCGATTGCAAAGAGACAACAGTATGCGTCCAACCATCCTAAGGTGCAAAAGCTGACGTACCTGTCCAAGTTGTTGGTACTGCAGTCCCCCCTTTCCAAATGGTGGACTCTGCACCGTTCAGAGAACTAATGGCTTGTGCCGAGCCGAGATGGAGAGTTCCAAGCCGTAATTTCTTTTCCAAAAAGGCAGTACCAGCACTTCATAAATATGTAGAACAGAAGGTGGGCCAGTCCTTGAGCTTATCGGTTTGTTCCAAGGTGCACGGCAGCGCGGACGTCTGGAGCTGTAACTACGGTCAGGGCCAGTACATGTCCTTTACGGCCCACTGGGTGAATGTGCTTCCGGCCCAGGCACACCAACAACTTGGACAGGAGACGCCGCTTTCTCCTCCACGTTGTCAAACTGCGGCTCCTGCGCCAATGTGATTGGCTATAGCGCCACATGAAGACTAAACTGTGACATCATCAGCTAGGATCATCAGGACGACTGTAGCATGTCCAACAAGGATATATGGGAAATGTTTAAGAATTTACACATCTTCACCGTAACAAAGTGCCTTAACCTCTTAAGCCCCAGGCCTGAAAAGTAGTTAATGACCAGAACATTTTTTTAGTTTTTGCCTTGTTTTATTTGAGATAAGTTGTACTTTATGGGGGAATAGTTTAAGTTCACTTATAATATATATTTTTTTAACTTTTTTGTTTTTTTACATTTTTTTTACACCATTCACATTTCACACTTAAAGAGAACCTGTCACATAGTTTTTGCCCCCCTGGTTGAGGACAGAACAAGGTAGTGCCAGACATGCTGTTTAGAGCGCTGTGTCCCTTATTCTGTAAGATGCTGCAGTTTTCGTGTATTTAATGCTCAAATCTGCAGTTTTCAACCAGAAGAGTCATTCAGAGAGTGAGTTTTCTTCAAATCCCACCCACCTGAGGCTAGCCCCGCCTGACAAACCTATTACTTTGAATAGGTAGAAACATGTGAATAACTGTCAGTGGGCGGGGCTAGCCTTAGGTGGGTGGAGCTAACACCTACTCATGAATAAGATTTGAAGGGTAAATGCTCTAAAACTGCTGCATCTTACAGAATAAGGTGCACAGCTTAATTAACCCCTGGATGTAAATTGCGCAAAAGAATTGAGCAGCCACAAACTACTAGCTTTGTAGCGTGTTACAATTCTTCTACGCTACACAACAAGAGAAAAAATTGTAATTAACCTTTTATTATTATTATTATCATTTATTTTGGAGCGCCCTTGATTCCAGGGCGCTGTACATTTCAGGCGGGTACATAAATAACATTGGTCAAACAATACAAAGTGACAATAAGTGACTAACAAACTGGTACAGAGGGAAAGAGGTCCCTGCCCGCGAGGGCTTAAAATCTACAGGGGAGGGGTGAAGAGACAGAAGGTGAGGGGCAGACATGTTTGTGGGGCGGAGCAGTGCAACCCGGTTAATGTTGGTTATAGGCAATCCTGAAGAGGTAGGTTTTCAGGTTACGTTTGAAGCCGGTGAGAGAGGGGGAGAGTCTGATGTGTTGGGGCAGTGAGTTCCAGAGTGTGGGGGAAACACGAGAGAAGTCTTGGAGACTTCTAGCTTTGTAGCGTGTTACAATTGCGTGTTTTCTACGCTACACAACAAGAGAAAAAATTGTAATTGACCTTCGCTTGTGAATTATGCTACAGGAAAATTGTAATTTTTGGCGGTGAAAAAAACGTTTATTTTTGTCACCACAGCAGAAAAACAACGCTTAATTAACCCCTGGAAAGTAAATTGCGCAAAAGAAATTTGAGCAGCCAAAAATGAAGTTGTATTTGTATTGTAAAAACGCTGTTTCTCTAAATGAATACAACAGGAACTGGCTTAGATCCCCTTGGGATATTCAATGTGCTGTGAGCAGATAGGATTTAAATGTATATGCAGCTGGAGTGGACGCACGCTGGACTTCAGATCCAATACCCCAAAAAATCAGAAATAGAACATTAAGAGAAGCAGTCTCTGAGACAAGCTGGGGACACCCACAAAAATCGCTGTAAAAAAAATCAGTTCTTTCAGTAAGAGCTATCAGCTGCGGCAGCACCTTCCTGATCAGTACAGTGAGAGCGGTATGAGCTCCCAGCGTCGCGCCCGGACTTATATAGTGCGGTGACGTCACAGAATCCAGCCGTTCTCTGATTGGCTTCATCTCTGCACATGTCATGCAGGCTATGCCCTTTTTCCCTCCCAGAGTGCTTTCCCCCATGTAACGCCATGTGCTCGCACCCTTTTTATAAAATCAAAAGCACACTTCGTTCACCCGAAGTACCCAAACTTCGACTTCGTTCAAAACCCGAAGTTTTCCTGAAATTCTAAACGAATTCCACTTCGTTAGAATCAATTCGCCCATCTCTAATTACAATGTATTAACATATATGAATATGCTAATACATTACTATGTGTAAAAAAAAAAAGTAACAGTTATCCCTTCATGGGGTTAAAAAAACATAAAAAGTGTAAACAAAATATAAAAAAAATAAAAATAAATTTTTAATAAAAATTTTTGTGCATACATTACACACAAAAATCCTACACATATTAGGTATCCACACGACCGTAATAACCTGTAGAATTAATCTAACAAGTTATTAAAGAGAACCTGTCACATAGGTTGTGGCCCCCCTTGCTGAGGACAGCACAAGGTAGTTTCAGACCTGCTGTTTCCAGCGCTGTGCCCCTTATTCTGTAAGATGCAGCAGTTTTAGAGCATTTACCCCTCAAATCTTATTCATGAGTAGGTGTTAGCTCCACCCACCTAAGGCTAGCCCCGCCCACTAACAGTTATTCACATGTTTCTACCTATTCAAAGTAATAGGTTTGTCAGTTTGTCAGGCGGGGCTAGCCTCAGGTGGGCGGGATTTGAAAAAAAATGACTCTCTGAATGACTCTTTTCTGGCTGAAAACTGCAGATTTGAGCATTAAATACACGAAAACTGAAGCATCTTACAGAATAAGGGACACAGCACTGGAAACAGCAGGTCTGACACTACTTGTTCTGTCTTTAGCCAGGGGGGCAAAAACTATGTGACAGGTTCTCTTTAAGTGTGAAATGTGAATGGTGTAAAAAAAATGTAAAAAAACAAAACAAAAAAGTAAAAAAAAATTAAAAAAAATTCTGCAATTATTTATAAGTGAACTTAAACTATTCCCCCATAAAGTACAACTTATCTCAAATAAAAAAGGCAAAAAACTAAAAAAAATGTTCTGGGTCATTAACTACTTTTCAGGCCTGGGGCTTAAGAGTTAAAGGGCCCACTTTGTTACGGTGAAGATGTGTAAATTCTTAAACATTTCCCATATATCCTTGTTGGACATGCTACAGCCGTCCTGATGATCCTAGCTGATGATGTCACAGTTTAGTCTTCATGTGGCGCTATAGCCAATCACACGTCGCAACGCACACATGCAGTATATCCAACAAGAGACCACTGCAGCTTGTGAATAGCAGCAGGGTCATTGCAAAGAATGATTGGCGATGTCATCGGCAGTGATCACCAGAATGGCTGCTGCGCTGGAACGAGTGAGTTTACAAGGTACATTTTTTTTTGTAATTTGTAATTGCCCCCAAGGGACTGATGAGCTGTTATTACTTTTGAAATACTCCTTTAGGCCTTGTCTATATAGCACAAAATTACAGTCGGCTTTTTAAGCAGATTCAGTATTTAGAATCTGTAAAAATCCGACTGTAATCCTGTGCCCACAGACCGCAATAGAAAATCCCTGCTGTAGTCTACACAGCACGGATTTTCTACTGTGGGTTTTATAAGCCACCGTCTGTCCAGCAAAGGATAGGAAATGTTCCCGGCGGAGTCACATGCAGTCAATATACTGGAAATCCACAAACACGTGCCATAAACCGCAGTACAGTGATGTTAAAAAGCAGTCAGATTTTGGATGCCATTTTAACATATGCTATGTAGACATAGCCTTAAGCTTTTAAAAAGCATATACAGTAGTATATGAAGCATATACATTAGTTTTCCCTTTATAAAGGTGACAGCAAAGACAAAACATAGTTAGTCTTAAAACGTGTAAATTGTTTAAAGGGGTTTTGCCAGGACGTGCCTTATCTGCTAAGAATCAAATGTAAACAAGCCAAACTGAGCTAAGAGAGAGACACAGCCAGAGCACAGAGCCATGCATAAGGGATCGTGTGAAATGTTCACTCAAATAATCAAACAACACCTTTTCTCCACAGCAGCTTGAAAGCTTCTTCATGTTCTCTGTCATCAGATAAAGCAGGATCTACTCAGATAATCACACTACAACTAGTGGATTCTGTATACAAAGACAACATATTTCTACCCGGTGCTTGAAAGCTTCTTCAGCTCCCTCTCATCAGATAAGAAGTGTGATCTGCGCAAGCCCGGGGCCAGCAGCTCTTGTCAGGTCATATCTAATAGTAGCTTTTAAAGGGATCCTGTCACAGATTATGCCCCCCTTGCTGAGGACAGCACAAGGTAGTGTCAGACATGCTGTTTCCAGCGCTGTGTCCCTTATTCTGTAAGATGCTGTAGTTTTAGAGCATTTACCCCTCAAATCTTATTCATGAGTAGGTGTTAGTCCCACCCACCAAAGGCTAGCCCCGCCCACCTGGCAGTTATTCACATGTTTCTACCTATTCAAAGTAATAGGTTTATCAGTTGAGGTGGGCAGGGCTAGCCTCCGATTGGCCGGGTTTGAAAAAAACTGACACTCTGAAGGACTCTTCGAATGACTCTTCTGGCTGAAAACTGCAGATTTGAACATTAAATACACGAAAACTACAGCATCTTACAGAATAGGGACACAGTGCTGGAAACAGCATGCCTGACACTACCTTGTTCTGTCCTCAGCCAGGGGGGCAAAAACTATGTGACATGTTCTCTTTAAGTAACTAAGGGCAGGTAAGGCAGCCTGTAATCACATATATTTAGAAAAGTGATTAAATACCTATTTTGGAGGATCCCACGTCGACATTACATCGTGGCAAAACCCCTTTAACGATATAGGTAACTCTTCCAAAAGATAAAGGACGACATGTCCGAAAATTGGCGTCACTGCAGCAGTTTTCAGGCACATTGTCATGATTGCGCTTGGCAGACCCTCTACGTCTGACTCTGGTCGCCGGCCACGGCTATGATACTTTTCCCAGTGTGAACTCTGTCTTCTAGCGCTGTATCTTCCAGCACTTGTTGGGTTAACCTGTTTCTTTTTTGATGGACATTTCTATTCACCTATCACCTCTGTTCTACCTTTTCCTGTTCCCTATGTAAGGACTCAGCTTCCTGTCTTCCTTGCCTGCTATACGGTTTCACCTCTGCCTATAGTTCACCTGGTTTCTGCTTGGATTCTCCTGTGTTTTTTGACCTTGTCTTGAACGCTTGTTTCTCCTCTGTTACCTGATTCTGTACTGCGTTACCATTCGTTGCTGACCTTGCCTGTCTGACTCTCCCTGTTTGTCTACGTCTTGTGTCTCACTTTGCTCAGAGTAGTGCTCAGTCTTCTGGTTGGGGCTGACCTAGTAAGGAGTCGGGTACCCCAAGAGGCAGGGACATTTAATCAGTGTAAAGTGCGCCTGAAAGTACGATCCTTTCAAAAATCTGGCATCTGGTATACCTTGCATAGTAAACTTAATGCGCTGCACAATCGCGTCGCGTAGCGTATCACTGCTAGTGTATTTAATGTGCCTATCGAGATGCATTGCTTTACGGAGGCGCATAACGTATAATTACCAGTGTATATAATACACCTCAAAAGGCGCATTGCATTATGGAGGCGCACAGCGTATCATTGCTACTATATGTAATACACCTTTTTAGGCGCACTACAATGTGTCGTGCCCGGCCTATAATGCGCCTAGTTTTGGTGTATTACAGTTCATTTATATCAAGAATATAGCATAAAAATACACCGAAACGATGGCGCATTCGTATTGGGACATGTCGCCTTAAACTTAAAATAAAAATTTAGTGGCCACATTTAAAATTCCCTCTTGGGATAATTCTTTCCAATCAATTAGTTCAGGGATTTGAGAAGCTATTCCTTAGGGTGCTTTCACACAGCGCAGTTTTGGTTCAGTTTTAACTGCGCTCCAATTATGTGAATTTATTACCAGCAAATTTCACTGCTCTAAACTGTTTGGAAAGTGAGTAATCTGTTAGTGTGATTGTATCCACAAGGCTTCAGACACAGTCATTGGTTACTTAGCTGAAACACCTTTCTGAACAGTTTAGACAACTGAATGAAGTTTGCTGGCAATAAAGGCAGTGTAATTGGAGCGCAGTTAAAACTGCACCAAAACTGCGCTGTGTGAAGGCACCCTTACTACAACATCTTGTAAATGACCTCTGCATTGAAATGCAACAAATGTTTTTTTTGGATCACGACCTCTTTCAGTATGGGAACCGTCCCGATCACATGCCAATCTTTTAAAACATTTCCTTACTATCAGGGCCAGGACGATGGGTAGGCGACCACCGAGGGCACCAATTCATCCCAGGCAGAAAAGGGGGTGCAAGGAGGTATGGAGTGGGCTTAATTTTCCATTTAGGGAGCACTTTATGCCTTGTTTGCCTAGGGCACCAGAATACCTTGTTCCAGCCCTGCTTACTATGTCACTAAAACCTGTAACATTCTTTGCTCTATGAAAGATAATTTATCCCTGAAAAATACTTCATACCAAATAATTTTCCCCTACATCGAAAGAGAAAAGTGTGGCAATACAATGCTGAAAAACCCTTATTCAGATGTTGGAGAGAAATTTTTTTACTAAATTTTCTGCAAACTTTTGTGTTAACAAAAGGAAATTTATGAATTTTGGGCCCTGACGGGCCATTGTAAATAGCTTAACCCCCCTTACCGGAGCCTTTTGGGGCCTCTTAAACCCCCATTTTTAAAAAATTCTGTCTTTTCATTTATGTGAGAAAACTTTTGAATTTAAAACCATATGTGTTCAGAGATTGTTTTTCGTGAACATTGTGCTTCAAGAATAAAAAAATTGGTAAAAAAAATGCTTGTTTATTTGTAAAAAATATCAAAAAGTAAAAAAATTGAAAAAGTCCAAATTTTAAAATTCAAAAATTTTTCGCATGTAAGAAAAATATTATTCCATAAAAATAGTTTATAAACCATCTCCCATATTTTGTGTATTTTGGATCATTTTTTTAAATGTCTTTTTTTAGACATTGGGGGGCTTAAAATTTGTATAATTTTCAAATTTTAAAAAAAATTTGAATAACATTTTTTTGGGGCCCTTTGTTCAACGTTACTTTTATTATTTTTTTTAGAACCCCCTAAATGACCCCCATCTAAGAAACACCCCTTAAATATTCAAAACCATTTTGGAAATTATTAAAAATTAGGTTTTTTACAGGAATTAAAGCAAAAGTGGAAGTGAAATTTCAAATTTCACTTTTTTTTGCGATTTTTTATTTTTATAATTTTCACAAGAAACGGTAAATTATAGGGGAAATAATTAATATTTATTTCCTTTTGGGGGTTTTCAGGTACCCATAGTGGGCCCTATGACATTTGGGTAAAAAAAAGAGAATAGGGGGCACCCATATTTTGGGGGCTCATTTTTATTTCATTTTATTTTAAATTTTAGGGTTTTCGGACACCCCAAGGTGCTAAAACTTAAAAAATCCCCCCAAAAAAAACCCCCATATTGGAAACTACACCCCCTTTAAGGTAATAAGGGGTTAGGAGTATACGACCCCCAAGGGTTTCCCCAAAAATTTTTTCGTTCGTAAAATGAAATAAATTTTTTTTTTTCCAATAATTCAATTTTTGCTGAAAAGTTTAATTTTTACAAGGCCCCTCCGGAAAAAGGACCAAAACTTTGTTACCATTTTTCCAATTCCAAACCCCAATTGGGGGTAAACGTGTTTTGGGCGATGGCAGGGGTATAAGGGGGGGTGTTTCGGTTTTGGAACCCGATTTGTGGGGCCCTGTCGCATTTACAAACCCCAAAATACCGAACAGTAAAACCTTCCCGAAGCCGCCCCCTTTTTTATTTAGCAGCCTCATAGATCTACTAGGGTGTTTTGTGCATTTGGGGGGGACAGGTTTCCAAATTTTTTTTTTTTTTTGATTGGGCAAAAAAATGAGGGGAAAAAGCTTTTCCCCATTGTTTTTTTTTGGGTTCAATTTTTCAGCGTTTTGCCCTGGGGAGTTAATGACGGGAATTTTTTCATGGGGGGCGGGACAATTGCAATGATATAGATTTTTTATTTTTTTTTATGTTTTTATTTTTTTACACAAAGAATATTAAAAAAATTGCGTTTTTATGTTGTCCTGTTTATAGCCTTAAATGATACGATTAACTACCCCAATTTGTATTTTTTTTTTTTAGTTTTCTGTTTTACCAATAAAAAAAACCTTTTATTAAAAGGAAAAAACCTTTTTGCATGATAGTCCCCAAGGGCCCTAACTTTTTTATTTTTCTGTGAGGGCTTTAGGGCTTGTTTTTTTGGGATGGGTTTCCCCTTTTTATTGTAACATTTTTGGGGACAAGACTTTTTGGGTCTTTTTAAAACCGTTTTTTTGGAAGGCAGGGGGGAAGAAAATAAGAATCCCAGGTGTTTTTTTTATTTTTAACACGTCACCCTGCAATCCCCTGACCCGTTTTTACTCCCTGGGGCGATACATTACGGCATACCTAATATGTTTTTTTTTTAATTTGGAAAGGGCCTTTTAAAAAAAAAAAAAATGTTTTTATTTTGTTAAAAAATTTTATCATCGGCTTTGAAGCATAACTTTTTTTTTTTTCCCAAAACAAGAGGAAGGAATTTTTTTTTTGGGGGTAACTGCTTTTAAATTGGGACAAATTTGGAATTTTTTAAAAAGGTTTTTTATCCTTTTTATTCCATTTTATGTGCTGCGTGTAAAAAAATCGCAACTGTTGTTTTTTGTTTTTGTTTTTTCGGCTTTTACCTGGGTTAATTAAAAAGACAATTTTTAAGGGTTTTGGGGGCGTTACCTGCGGGTCCAAAAATGGGTATTTATTTATTTTTTTATCTTTTTTTTGGGGGATTGGGGTTTTTTTTAAGGGGGAAAAAAAGGAGTGTACTTTTTAAATTTTTTTTGTGTTGTTTGTGTTTTTACTTTTTTTTTTTTTTTCTCTCCATTTGGGATTTGTACAGAATCCCCCCTGGGGAAAAACAATCGTTGGTTGCTGTTTTGAAGGGCGATCGTGCACAGGTTCTGGTGCCAAAATCCCATGGGAATGTGCACCATGCCACAAGCATTGTGGGATGGTGACAAACACCAACTAACCATGCTTTTGAAAGCCGGGGGAGTCCTGGGGACAGCGAGGGGTGTAAGGGGAGCTCACTCCCTTTCCCCGCCCATTTTTGGGGCCCCGAAGGGGCGTAAAGAGCGTTTTTTACTCCGGGCCGGGGGGAGGGATGAAGTCATTCCCCCTAGGGGTATGCAACGCCCCAAAGTCGGGAGGGTTAAGCGGTAGAATGTGTGAATGTATGAAGATGTTTTTCGCAGGGATAATTTGTGCAATAGGTTTTTAAAAACCCGGGAAAGCCCGTGCTGCAAAATCAAAAATAGAAAAGAACCCCCAAAAAGGACAGCTCAGGGGAAGGTTATGATGTAATATAAAACTATATGAAACAAAATAATTTTCCAAAAATAAAAAAATAATAATAATTAAATAATATGAAATTAGAAAGCCAATACAGCATCTACTAGAAATCCTGTTATCATCGTGTTATCAGTGATCACAAACACATCACAGCAGGCTAGAAATAAAATAAAATCTATTAGCATGTCAGCGAATAAACTATGGTAGTGATCTTGCTTGGTGCACCACAGGTCCCACGGGCTATTCTAGCGCCTGCGGTCATGGGGTGGTAATCACTGATCATACTACACTAAGAGCTCATCCCCACGGCAAAGGACAAATAGCAGTCGGTTTATCCGACCGGTATTTGTCCTGTAGTGTGGCCATCCCCACGGCCGCGAGATGAGCGGAGAAGAGCCCTCCCCCTTCCCATTGGCATGCACAGATTCCGTCCGGAAACCGGACGGAAGAATGAACATGCTCAATGTTTTTCGGCGGTTTGAAAAACCGCCGGGTGGAAAACCCGTGCAGTGGGGACTGCTGCATGGGTTTTTCATAGTGGCCCGGTGTGTTAGTTTGCGGCCGGTTTTTCAGACGGTCTGCAAAACACGCCGCAAACCAGTGCTGTGGTGACATGCCCTAACTGTAAATATCTGATTTAGAACGGGATTTATGGTAGACGCTGTACTGATAATTATCATAAATTAGTTTGTATTATTTTAGTGATATAAGCTGAGAAATAATTGATATTTTTTGCCCTAATAACAAATCTAGTTCCACTACGACAACTCAGGCTTAGGTAAACCACTTTTAACTTGGACTGGCTATTCCAGCAGTAATGCGTCTACTTTTGTCGTCCCGCATTCATAAATGTGCCTAATCCCATGAATGTGATGCGACACGCCCCCAAAATGTCCCCACAACTTTGGCGCATTACAGAGAGTCGGGTCTGGTGTGTTTTGGTAACCCTTTTTACGCAGTAACTGGCTAGTATACATGACACATGTAAATGATCAAATTTCTATCATATTCCTTAAAGGGGTTGTCTCACTACAAGGATTGCTATTTATGTTAAAGATCTTGCAAAAACAAGTCACTTTGCAATATATGTCCATTACCAGTTCCTACCCATTCCTAGATATTCCCCTCTTGTATGGGGTGCATCAGCCCTCAGGGCGCTATTAGCTACAGACCTTGTTTGGGTCTATCCCGATAGGCTGCCTGCACTGGTCGCTATAGCTACAGACCTGGCTTCTACTGCAGCCTAGTACAAGCCAGTAAACACGTCCCTGAATTCAAAATGAAACCAAGAAAACAGGACTGAGGTAAGATGAATCAATGCAGTGAGACAACCCCTTTAAGGTCCTGATTGAGCTAATCTGTCTTGTTAGTGGATTTCATTTAGCCACCCACTTTTATTCTACTTTTTTAGTGTCGGCCTCAACATTTAAATAGATACCGCCATCAGAAATGAGTATTGTTGCTGAAATCAATATTCTTGAAAAACAATTTTTTTTTAGAATTTTTGCCAATTTTTTTATTTTGGTGATCCAATGCAATTAAAAATTAAAGGGGTTGTCTCACTCCAAAGATTTCTTTTTATGTTAAAGATCTTGCAAAAACAAGTCACTTCGCAATATGTGTCCATTAACAGTGTCCTATCTATCCCTAGATAACCCTTCTTGTATGGGCTGCATCAGCTCCTCAGGTTGCTATAGCTACAGACCTGTTTGATCTTTCCTGATATGCTTCCAGAACTGGTTGCTATAGCTACAGACCTGTTTGATCTCTCATGATAGGCTGCAGGGGAACTGGTTTGCTTTATAGCTACAGCCCCTGGCCCTTCTACCTGCCCGCCCCCATAGTAGAAGCCAGTAAACACGCCCCTGAATTCAAAATGAAACCTAGAAAACAGGACTGAGGTAAGATGAATCAATGTAGTGAGACAACCCCTTTAAGTATTAAATATTGTCCTCTAGCTTTGAGAGAAAACTTTTGTTTGACAGGGAAATATAATCTCACTTTACAGTTGCTATGTATTCTCGTTGGTAATGACATAATCATTGCTCTATTTCTCTCCACAGAGATAGATAAGATTGTACTGGACAAAAAGCAATATATGAAGGCGACCATGTTCAGCCCTCACAACTCTCCAAGGCGGGGAGATCATGGAGATTCAGAGGATGCAGAAAGCATAGACTTCCCACAAGGAACCAGGGAGCCACCATCAGATAAACATGCCGGGCTACCAGGATCACCAAGGCAACCAAGGAAGAAGTGAACTATGAGGGAGTTTTCACTTCCTTACGAGCAGTAATGGCTCTATTCAGAAGATTGGAGTCACTGTTTAGGCAGACTCATCTTATTGAGCTATTTTTTGGCACATTGGGTCACAGACATGGACCTTTTAGATAAGCACGTTTAAAGTTTCATGTTGGGAGCAGATTGTTGTATTGCAATTGTGGGGGGAGGAGGGGCCGGAGGAGTGGGTTTCTTTATTGAGAACACAGATGATTGGGAGTAGAACTACACTTGATCATCCACGAAAAAAGTGAAGTCAGCAACAGGAGATGTAGAGAAGGAGTGAAGGAGAGAATTCAATGTTTTGGGTTTTTACAGTTTAACCCCTTCCCGACATTGGGCGTATGCATACGCCCTAGTGGGAGTGACTTCCTGCAAATGGACGTATGCAACGCCTGGCGATCGCGCGGCTGCGGGCGAGCCGCGCGCGATCGCGACATGGAACCAGCGTAAATTACCGCAGGCTTCATGCCCATCACCCCGGACGGAGTGAGCTCTGGCCGCGGGTGAAAAAACGCATCATTACCGCAGCCTGTCATGGCCGCGATAATGATGCCGCAGGCAGGAGGAGTGAGCTCCCTCTGCCTACGATCGGCGAGGCAGCGGCACAGATGCCGCTCGCCCGTCTCCTACCGGACTCCCCGGATGCTTTCTGAAAGAATCTGGGTAGTCTGGTGACGTCACCATGCCCCAATGCATTGTGAGCATGGTGTCAGTAGGTGCCATGGCGACCTGTGCACAGCAGTAACGCTGTGCACAGATCGCCTATTCAAACAGCAATCTAACGATTGTTTTTCCCCAGTGGGGATTTGCTGTTACAAACCCCCACTGGGGAAAAGTAAAAAAATGTGAAAAAGTAAAAAAAAAAAAGTAAAAAAAGGTAAAACACAAACACAAAAATAAAATTAAAATCATGTACACCGCCCATTTCCCCTTTACAAACTCCAATCACCCCAAAAAAGATCAAAAATAAATAAAGTACCCATATTTGGTATCGCCGCGTGCGTAACGACCCACCCTATAAATCTGTCACGTTAATTAACCCGTACGGTGAACGCCGTAAAAAACAAAAAACAGTCACAGAATTGCGATTTTTGTACATCCTGCAGCACATAAAATGGAATAAAAAGCGATCAAAAACTCATATAAACGCCAAAGTTGTACCAATTAAAACTTCAGTTCATCCCGCAAAAAAAAAAGTCCTTACACGTCTCTGTATACGGAAAAATAAAAAAGTTATGGCTCTCAGAAGACAGCGATGCATAAATATTATTTAACACAATAAAAACACATTTTATTTTTTTTTTTTTAAAGTGCTTCAATATTAAAAAAACTATATAAATAGGGTATCGCCGTAATCGTATCGACCCAGAGAGTAAAGCTAACTGGTCATGGATACTGCACGGTGAGCGCTGTTAAAAATAAAAAACACTACTAGGATTGCAGTATTTTCTTCACCCTGCCTTCCAAAAAACGGATTTAAAACTGATCAAAAAGTCTTGTCCCCCCAAAAATGATACCAATAAAAATGTCAACTCATCCCGCAAAAAAACAAGCCCCTACACAGCTCCGTACACAGAAAAATAAAAAAGTTATGGCTCTCAGACTATGGCGATGCAAAAACGTGTTTTCCTTTTTGAATAAAAGTGTTTTTATTGTGTAAAAGCAGTAAAACATTAAAAAAAATACAAATTGGGTATCGCTGTAATCGTATCGACCTGCTGAGTAATACTAACATGTCAGCTATACTGCACGGTGACCGCTGTAAAAAATAAAAATAAAAAACACTACCAGGAATGTTGTATTTTGTTCAAAATGCCTCACAAAAACCTTAATAAAAAGTGATCAAAGCGGCATATGCCCCCCATAATGGTACTAATAAAAACGTCAACTCATCCCACAAAAAACAAGCCCATAATCAGCTCCGTATACAGAAAACTGAAAATGTTATGGCTATCAGAACAGGACAACGTTAAAAACGCAATTTTTTATAAACCTATTTCTATTGTGTAAAAGTAATAAAACATAAAAAAAACTATATAAAATCTATATCATTGCAATTGTACCGACCCCCATAGTAAAGATATAATGTCATTTATACTGCACGGCGAACGCTGTAAAATTGAAGCCCAAAAAACAATGGTGGAACTGCGTTTTCCCATCATTTTCATAGCACAATGCAAAAAAAATAAAATTTGGAACACCTGTGCACCCTAAATGCACAATACACCCCTAGATGAGATCTATGAGGCGTGCTGAATCCAAAACGGGGCGGCTTCTGGAAGGTTTCACCTGTTCTGGTACTTTGGGGGCTTTGTAAATACGACATGGCCCCACCAAAAGCCAAGTAACACTCCCTCCCTTATACGCCTTGCCATGCGCCCAAACAGCAGTTTACACCCACATGTAGGGTATTGCCAAACTTGGAAGAAAATGCGTAACAAAGTTTTGGGTCCTTTTTTTACCATTTTCTTTAAAATATTAAACATTTTCAGCTAAAATTGCAGATTATTGGAAAAAATAATTTTATTTCATTTTCACAGCCTAACGCTAAAAAATGTTGTGAAACACCTGTGGGGTCGATATACTCACTACACCCCTGGATATATTCCTTAAGGGGTGTAGTTTCCAATATGGGGTCTTTTTAGGGGCATTTATTAAGTTTTAGCACCTTAGGGTGTCCGCAAACCTGAAATGGCGCCTAAATAAAATTTTAATGAAAATGAGACCCCAGAATCCAGTAGGTGCTCCTCCTATTCTGGGGCTTGTGGTTGAGCCAAAGAGTGCACTAGGGCCACATATGGGATATCTCTGAAAATGGCAAAATCTGGGGAATCAATATTAAATTGCATTTCCCTGATCACATTTACCGTATTCTTGTGAATAATGTATAAAAATTAAAAATCTTCAAAAAAAGTGAAATTTTGATCTTTCACTTCCACTTTGCTTTAATTCCTGTGAAACACCTAATGGGTTAATAAACTTCCTAAATGCTGTTTTGAATACTTTAAGGGGTGTAGTTTCTTAGATGAGGTCATTTATAGGGGTATCTAACATACAGGCCAATCAAAATCACGTTAGAATTGGACTGGTCCCTAAAAAAAATGTATATTGCAAATTTTCTTGAAAATGTGAAAATTACTACTAAATTTCTAAGCCCCCTAATATCATAAATAAAAAAAAAGACATTTACAAAATGTTGCCAACCAACAGTAGACATATGGTTGATGCTAGTTATAAACTATTTTGAGTGGAATAACTATCTGTCTTACATGCAGAAATTTTTGAAGTTTAAAATTGGTAAATGTTTCAAATTTTTCACGATTTTTTGATATTTTTCACAAACAAGCATTTTTTGGACCAAAATTTCTTACTATCTTAAAGCACAATGTGTCACGAGAAAACAATCTCTGAATCACATGGATAGGTTAAAGTGTCAAAAAGTTATTCTCACATAAAGTGACACATGACAGATTTCAAAAATGGGGCTCTGTCAGAGAGGCCAAAACTGGCTCCGGCGGTAAGGGGTTAAACTTGTGGGGTGGGTTAAGTCGTGCATAACCATACTCCACTTCAGTCTAATAGTCCGATTCAATTGTTACCATGTTAAAAATTATTAGTTGGAACGTCAAGGGGCTACGTTCCCCTCAAAAGAGCAATATGGTATGAGGCATCTTTAAAAACAGAAGTTGGACATGTCCTTGCTTCAAGAGACGCATCTAGAGAAGCAGATTTCAAACTGTCCAAAAATTATGGGTAGGGAAGTGTGGGGATCAACCCGCGGTGAATGGGAAAGGGGCGGCTTATTCTTCACAAGAATGCGGCCTGCAAACTGCTCACCAGAGAAGGGATGATGAAGGGAGGTAGATAAATGTTGTGTTAGTACACCATCAGGTATCATTAGCATTTATAATAATTTATGCCCAACAAAAGAGATTTAAAAAGGGGGTTTTTCCACGATCTCATTCATAACTCCTGCATCCTGCTCTTCAGCTGTGTGTGCTCAGAAGGGGCGTGTGTAATTCGTTTGAATTTCATATCATGTGACCCAGCAGATGACCCTCACCAGGCCTTTCCTCTCTCTAGTCAAAGAAAGGTCTTTTTATATAAAGCATTGTGAGTAGCTGAGAGGTAAAGCTTTTGCCTCCATGCACAAGGGTCCTAGGTTCAAATCCCTGCAGGAGCCAAAAAATGTGTTTTGTTTTTTTTTCTCTTTATCAATGACAGACCTGATTGAGGTTTCTTTTTTTTTTATTTGCACTGTTTAACTAATTACTAAGGAGACAGAAGACGGGGGTAGAATGGGCACACCTGGGTTTTGAACACTCAGTAGCTGCCTGAGAGGAGAAGTGATGTCTGACCATGTGCGACCAGGAGTGAGTAGCTCTCAGCCCTGGTCATATCCCCTGGAGACAAGCTGTAAACAATGGATCACGAAAGGAGCAGCTAGACAAAACCGGTCCAAAATTTTTAATAATGATGAATGGTGAAAATGTTTGTTATTCATTTGCAACTTCCCACGTCAATTTTACTTCGTGGCAAACCCCTTTACTTTCTTTGCAAATCTAGAGCAGCGGATACTCAGGAGATAACGTAAAGTTTTTTTTGGGAGGGGGTTTAAAAAGCTAATGTGCAATTTAG
>JAODAL010056840.1:0-23044 GCA_025379985.1 Phyllomedusa bahiana
GGATTTGGGCAAAATTTACTGCGCCACCCCCGGGCATAAAGGGTTTGGGGTTTCTACAGGTTGCGCTAAAAAAATAGGAGGCCCGAAATAGTGCAGTACTTATGTGGCTCACCAAGAGAGGCCATGTTTGTTCTAGTGCCCATGACAGGAGATATTTACAGTTGTCAGAATACCCATTGATACTCTTTGATACTGGTGACCTGTTTAAATTACTTCTGTGTTCTTTTTTCTAGGAACGTTGCCCCGAAACCTGCCCACAGGCCAGATTGCTGGTTTGTCGCTGGCATCTGAGCCTCTGCCATGGGCCCAGATGGCCAACGCGGAGCTGAGTAATTTGGTTTGGTTGCAAGCCTGCAGCTTAAGCATAGCTGCCGTGTGAATGTCATCATGTCACTTGCGCCAGGAGTAACGTAACTATGCTGTCAGGCACGACAACGTCATGCTGCCTTTGGGGCACACAGGAAAGAATGAGTTATTCAACAGGGGAACAAGGAGTGGTATTATTTATTTTTTAATAGGGTACCTATAGAACTACCTACCGGGGGACCTGTAGGCTTACCTACATACTATGAGGGAACTATAGTCCCACCTACTGGGGGAACCTATAGATCTCCCAACCTAATGCGGGATCTATATACCTGTCTACCTATGAAGGGGACCTATATGCCTACCAACCTACTTGGGGGACCTATATACCATCTATCCTGCTGGGGGGATCTATATACCTACCAATCTACTGGGGGCACCTATATACCTACCAACCTACTGGGGGCACTTACATACCTTCAGACTACTTGGAGGATCTTTATACCTACCAACCAACAGGGGGACTATATAACTACCAACCTACTGGGGGGACTATACAACTACCAACCTACTAGGGGACATATACACCTACCAACCTACTTTGGGACCTACCTATTGGTGTGAACTATAAACTTGCCTACCAAGGGGATCAAGTTACCTACCTACAGGGGGGCCCTAAGTATCTACTTACCTACTGGAGGACCTATATGTCTACCTTCTTACTGTGCTAACCTATATACCTATCTACCTACTTTGGAAGGGGCTATATTCTTTCATACTGAGGGGACCTATATAACTTCCTCCCTACTGTGAGGGAAATACTACCTACAGGAAGCCATATATACATGTCTATCTACTGAGGGGGCCTAAACACAATTTGCATATCTATCTACCTACCAACCAACAATTTTTTGAACTTTTGACTTTCAGACTCCATATCTCACTATCCACTACAGCTTTGAATATGAGACTGCAATCATTTTATAGACAATCATCTTGGCTATCTTATACATAAATTGAACTTACAATTATTTAACATATGTTTATCTATGCAGATTCATGTCATGTAACTGTATTGTTACTGTTTTACTCCTGGTGGTGAAACAACCTTTTTCTTCTTGTATACTACAAACTACAACTTGTTCTCAAATCTCCTAATAGCTCAGTGTGTTATTAGGTTAATTCCCAACTGAAAGGTCACTGGTTGAAATCGAAGAGCAGCCATGAAGAAGATTTCTCAAGAAAAGAGAAACAGCATCATCCAGCTCATTGATAGCAGTCTATCAGCCAAGAAAAATGCCAAACTGCATCATGTGTGTCCTGTCTTTGGCAGTCTTGTTTTCATTTGCATTAGCTCCATCTAGTGTCTGTTTGTGTAAACTGCTAGTTAAAAGTTAGTATGTCCCATGAAAGCTGCCATAGTATCACATGACCCTGCTGACATAATCATAGTCAGCTCCTCAGCAGCCATTTTCTTCAGACTCATGCTGTGTGGAAGCATTTTACGACACCCTCTCATCTATGCTCACAGTAGCATCACTGGTATGTTTAAATTGCCATCTAAAATTTTAGTTTAAATGGGGATATATATATTATTGTGTTTACATGTCTCTAGTTGTTATTTTATAGCTTGTGGTTAATAGTTGGAACCATGCTTATTACAGGCAGGACATCACCTCCTTTGTGTATATGTCTGCACACCCTTCAAGTCTGTACTGAATGTCACTGTTTACCATGTTTATGTTTGCATTACTTTGTACAGTATTGTGTTGATGCATGCTGCTTTATTCCAGTAAGTGCATTCTCTTAATAAGCTTAGTTTTATACTATCCCTTGCAATAAAATTTGAAGTTCTGACATCGCTCCTGTGTCAATTAATTGCTGGGAAAGAGTTTAGCTGCCTGTTAAAGGGGTTCTGCCACAATCTCATTTCATACCTGCTGTATCCAGCTATTCAGCTCTGTGTGCTCAGAAGGGTGTGTGTGATTTGTTTGAATTGCATATCAAGTGAACCAGCATGATGACATCACCATACCTTTCCTCTCTCTAGTTAAGGAAAGGTCTGTTTATGTAAAGCATTGTGAGTAGCCGAGAGGTAAAGTTTTTGCCTCCAGGCACAAGGGTCCTAGGTTCAAATCCCTGCAGGAACGAAACCTGTGTGTGATTTTTTCCTCTTTATCAATGCACAAACCTGATTGAGATTTTCTTTTTTATTATTTGCAACTGTTTGACTAATTACTAAGGAGTACAGAGGACAGGAGTAGAATTACAGCATCTGGGGTCTGAACACTCAGTATCTGCCTGAGAGAGAAGTGAGTGTCTGAGCATGTCTGACCAGGCCTGAGGAGCTCCCAGCCCTGGTAGCATCCCCTATGTGAGCGGTAAACATGGATACTAAAGAGCAACTAAAACAAAACGGTGCAGAAGTTTTAATAATAATGAATGGGTGAAATGTTTGTTTATGTGATCATTTGCAGAGTCTTCCCACGCCAATTTTAACTCTTGTGAAAACCTTTAACTTATTCTCCGCATACATAGGGAGGACAGAACAGAAAAACAGCGACTTCTCAAGCTGGATTGCAGGATACTGAACCTTGCACAATGTTACAGTGCACTAAGACTGCTACAAGATGGCAGCCACAAGTCTGTAAGCCTGTCACAGCATCACAATGTCAGCAACAGAAAGAAAACAATGTGAGACAAGGTCTTATATCTTAGCTAGCTCTAGAAGCTCATAGAGGTCAGTGAGCAGCTCCACATGCTATTGCCCATGCTAGAGCTAAGGCAGCCAAGGTACAGGCAAAATTTGGTGAACAAGAAATGCAATGGAAAGTAGAAAACGCACAGCTAGAATCAGAATTCAGAAAGGCACAGCTGAAATCAGAGTACATGGAAATGAAAAGGGCACATCTGGAAGCAGGAATGGAGAAAGTAGCAGTAGAAAGAGAAGCTGGAGCTCCTATTGCTAAAGCAGCGGTTTCACAGGAAGCAGTCAATCTCATGAAAGAAAGACTTGGCAACATTTTTTAACCTGAAAACAGAGATCCTGACAATTCACTGCGTACTTCAGACTATGTGCTGCAACGTGTTAAGTCAGATGACAGCCTACATTCAGGTCCTGGGGCAGAGTCAACTCTTGCATGTTACCTCCAGCAAAATCCTGTCACACGGTATGTAATCTCAGGTAACCAGGCACCCTACATAAAAAGAGAGCAGTTTCAAAGACTGTTAACCCTCGGTGCAACTTGCACCCAAACCAATGCCCACAGTACCATCATGCACTTTAAGAAGGAATGAGTAGATGGTGGCTATCATAGCAACAACATATTCAGAAATCGCTATAGCCCACCAAATTTCCCACTCGCCAACCTCTCCCTAGATACTTCTCAGAGTAATAAAGGGATGTCCGATCCCCTCAAATTCATCGCACGACATGAGCTATTAACAAAATTTGATGACAGACCTGAATGTTACAGAGCCTTGGCGGATCTCATTACAGAATACGCATCAAAGATCTAGATTCTGTCTCAGAGTTAAAAAGAACCTGATCGATATAGTTAAAAGGGGTTGTCTCTCGCTACAAATAATAGCTTTCAAGATTGTAGGAACACAAAATAAAGACATTTTCCAAATATATTTGCAATTTCCACTGTATCTTTCCCTAAAGAGATACAAGTGAATTTATTACCTCTGTGAGGCTATTTTCAGTTCCTCAGTAACTGACCTGTAAACAAATCTCCATGGCTTTTTTTATTCAATGAGATAACAGAAGAGTGATTCATCACACAGGTTGGTGCAGTGTCAGGTTCCAGTGTTCCTTGCTCCAGATGGTAAAAGCTTGATTTATCTCAAGTAAACAGCTCAGTAATTAGGGCTTTTTGTTTTGGGGATCAGATATGAATGTCCTCCTTCAGTAGTTTGTGAGAAGCTAATCTAAGCATAATTAACATTCTGAAAGCACAATAGCTTGAACAAGCCTAGGAGCTTATATGCAAATTAGTACTGGAACATGATAGTGACAGAGAATTACTTTCATAGCATTCTTTGAAACCCTGTTGGGAGACCAACTCCTTTAAATATCTAGGCGGAATGAGTCAGTAGAACATCAAAGAAGCCGAATTAGAGACATTAACATTTAGTTTCCCAAGCAAAGGCTTAAAGATATATGGACGAGACTTGACAAGTGTTATTGCTTACCAGAAGTAATAGAAAGTGCACTCTTTAAAAGAATGGAAGACTTTCCTAAAATATTCACCAGAGGGTTTCAGAAGTTAAAAGAATTAAGTGGCCAGCTGATAGAGCTTCAAGTTCCCAAGGCTGAAGGAGATTTGCAAGGGACATCGACTCCATAATTCATAAACTATCTTCAGGGGCATCGCTAGGCAGGTTTATTCGGGGCACAAGCCCCGAACAAAGCTGCCTGTGCCCCGAGTCGTCAGACCGCCGGCTCAGGCTGCGGGCCTGCAGCACCGACTTTCTAGTTGAGCTTTGTGTGCGTGCTCTGGATGACACTCACAGCTCAGGATGGTTGCTAAGTGCAGGAGGGAGGCGACAGCTAGCAGGAGATTACAGGAGCAGAGGAGGTAGGAGGGGCGCGCTGTCTGCTCACATCCGCCAGAGGGGGGGGGGCCCCCCCCAAAAAAATAAAAGGAAGATCCGGAGGCACAGCACAGTGACTGGCATGTGAGAGCTCCGTCCCCCTGCTTGTGATCTCTGCACCCATCTCCTGGCAGAGCAGCATTGTCCTGCCCTGTCCTTGTGGTTTTTTTCTTCAGCAGCTCCGACAGGTACACACACTACCCGGAGAGTCTCCAGTGTGAGTGATGAGCCCGCCTGAGAGACATAGGACTACCAGTAGTGTAATAGGAGTGGAAACAGCAATAGTCTTCATGAATGTAAACTGTACTGAGTGTGTGGGTGTGTGTCTGAATGTGTGTGTGTGAGTGTGTGTGTGATGTCTGAGTATGTCCTGTGTGGTGTGTGTAGTCTTAGTGTGTGTGTGTGTGATCTGATGTGTGTGTCTGAGTGTGTGTGTTGGTGTGTCTGAGTGTGTGTCATGAGTGTGTGTGTGTAGTGTGTGGTGTGAGTGTGGTGTGTGTGTGTGTGTCTGAGTGTGTGTGTGTGTCTGATGTTGTGTGGTCTGTGTGTGTGTGTGTGTTGTGTACTTAGTTGGTAGAGTCCTGAGTGTGTTGTGTCAGAGTTGTGTTGTGCTGTAGTGTGTGTGTGTGTGTGTCTTCTGAGTGTGTGTCTGAGTGTGTGTGAGTGTGTGTGTCTGAGAGTGTGAGTGAGAGTGAGTGTCTGAGTGTGTGAGTGTGTGTTCTGAGTTTAAAACTATATCATAGGTGTGTCCCTGTCCTGATGTGTGTCCTGAGTGGTGTCTGTCTGAGTGTGTTCTGATGTGTGTCTGCTGAGGGTGTGTCTGATGTGAGTGTAGTTGTGCTGATGAGGGTTTGACTCTGAGTGTGTGTCGAGTGTGTGTCTGTCTGAGTGTGTGGTCCTGAGTGTGGTGTGTCTCTGAGTGTGTGTGGTGTGGGAGTGTGTGGTGTCCTGTCTTAGTGTGTGTGTCTGAGAGTGTGAGTGTGTGTGTGGAGTGTTGGTCTGAGTGGTGTGTCTAGTGAGGTGTGTGTCTGAGTGTTTGTCTGTCTGAGTGTGTGTGTGTGTGCCTCTGAGTGTGTGGTGAGTGTGTGTGGTGTGAGTGTGTTGTGTTGTGTGAGTGTGTGGTCTGTCTGCGAGTTGTGGTCTGTCTGAGTGTGTGTGTCTTGAGTGTGTGTGTCGTTAGTGGTTGTTGGTGGGTCTGCGTGTGTGTGTCTGAGTGTGTGTGTGAGTGTGTGTGTTTGTGTGAGTGTGTGTCTGTCTGATGATGTGTGTCGAGTAGTGTGTGTCTGAGTGTGTGTGTGAAGTGTGTTTCCCTGATGTGTTCTGAGTGTGTGTTCTGAGTGTGTGGTGTGTGTCTGAGTGTTTGGTCTTGAGTGGTGAGTCTGTCTGAGTGTGTGTTGTCTGAGTGTGTTGTGGTGTGCTGAGTGTGTGTGTGTCTGAGTTGTGTGTCCTGAGTAGTGTGTGTATCTGTGTGTGTGCTGAAGTGTGTGTTCTGATGTGTGTGTGTCTGTGAGTTTGTGGACTCTCACACACAGTGTCATCTGTCTGAGTTGTGTGTGTGTGTGTGTCAAGTGTTGTGTAGTGTGTCTGAGTGTGTGTGTGTGTATCGTGTGTCCTTCTGAGTGTGGTGTTTGTGTCTGAGGTGTGTGGTGTGTGTCTGTCTGAGGTGTGTGTGTTGATGTGTCCTGTATGGTGTCTGTCTGAGTGTGTGTCCTGTCTGAGTGTGTGTGGTTTGTATGTATGAATATATGTTCACACTGCTAAATTGCTAGGGGCGCATTTCTCCGCGTATATGCGCTCAATAACCCTCCGACATTTGCACCTCCCCCGGGACCGCAATTACGGTAATTCATAGCTCTCCTAGAGTGCATGGATTACATGTCAAATTGTATGCAAAGGGTGAGCAGCGTGTGGTTCCAAAACACACGCAGCGAATTGCAGGTGTGTACCAACTCTGCCGCTAATAAGCCTGTGAACAAAAGGCAAAGGGCCCGGCCCCGATTTATTGGGACCCTACAAGAAGCCCCTCGACTATCTTTACAGGTTGCAGAGAAGTGATACATGGAAGCTCTAGGGTACACGTAAGTTACAACCAGGGGCCGTCTCTCTTCCATTGGGCCAGGTTACACTTGCCCGGGGGGCCCACTGAGCTCAGGGGCCCCTGTCGACAGCTGCCTACCCTAGCCCAGTGGCATTGGAATACACCCAGGGAACTGCCGTGCTTCCCCTTTTGCGCTCCTTTACTCATTGCAAGCGCAGACGAGGGAGCAGCGCGGCAGGGTCAGACAGATCAATGGGCCTGGGGGGGCTTCAGCGATGCTCCGTGAGCGCTGATCGCCGGCCCCTGCTATTGCTGTGTCCTGTGCATCCCTGCCTGCACTCTACACACTGCGCAGGCAGGACAGCCCGTAAGTGGACGGAAAATGCAGCCCTTCTGCGAGCTAGTCCTCCTTTGGCAACCCCCTTCTCTGTGCTTAGCAGAGTGGGAGGGAGGTCGGGACCAAGTTGCGCTCCCCAGGCTCCTCCAAACTGACCACATGCGTAGACGGAGAATGCGGGCGAAGCAAGAGAGGTTGAGTAGCCTGCTGACGGAGCTCCTTAGAAAAATACATCTCTCTACTGTGCTCCCGGGTGGGACATTGTGGGGGCAGAGCATACCTGGGCACATTCCAGGAGCACTCAGCTAATCTGGCCGGGCGGGCGGGGGGTGGGTGGGGGGGGGGTGGGACCACCAAGCCTCCCGTGATAAGGAACTGGTGCCTATTGTCGACTTCACCACTTTTAAAATAAATGGCTTGGAGTGTGAAGTCAGACAATGCAGTCCTTTGACGGCTGAACCTCCGAATCAGGACTTCAAAAATGACAAACACCATAAAACAAGGAGGTAAAGATAAGAACAGGAGAGCCTCGCGTTATACATGACAAAACACACAATTTCAAAGAGAAAGAGTTTTCAATCTAGATTAAAAAAGGCAAATTATACATAAGTATTTTTTAATGAGCTGCCTGTGTTTGCAGGGGCTTAAGGGGTCGTCTCACTACATTGATTCCTTCTCACCTCAGTCCTGTTTTCTTGGTTTCACATTGAATCAGGGCATTACTGGCTTCCCCCTAGGCTGCAGCATGAGAAGCCAGGTCTGTAGCTATAGCAACCAGACACTGTAGCCTATCAAGAGAGATCACACAGGTCTTGTAGCTATATGTGTACCAGTGCTGACAGCCTATCATGATAGATCAAACAGGATCTGTTAGCTTAGTGACCATGCTGACAGCCTATCATGATAGATCAAGTACAGGTTCTGTACTATATAGTGACCATTACTTGACAGCCTATCAGGAGAAGAGAGAGAACGCTCTGTAGCTATAGTGACCAGTGCTGACAGTTCCTTCAGGAAGAGATCACACAGGTGCTGTAGCTATAAGCAACCAGTGCTGGCAGCCTTCAGGAGAGATCACACAGGTTTACGTCTATACAACCAGTCTGGGCAGCCAATCCGGCAGAGGATCACACAAGGGCAGTAGTCTATAGCATCCATTGCTAGCGCACCTGTCAGGGAGTAGATCAACACAGTCTGAAGCTATAGTGTCCTGAGAGCTGAATGCAGCCCATACAAAGGGGATATCTATGAATAAGTAGTGATACTGTTAATGACATATATTGCAAAAGTGACTTGTTTTTGCAGGTCTATTAACATAAAAGGTAGCAATCCCTGTAGTGAGACAACCTTTAAGATGGCTGTCCAATGGAACCGTTATGAGTTTGCTTTCTATAATTGGTTCCCTGTAAGGTGGGTATCAAAATACCATATTGTCATATGCCCTGATGTATCAGACAAGTATATGTGAAAGAAGTACCGTCCGCAGAGTATCTAGTACCTGTGACAGAATCATAGGTGAACATAGACAGGTTAGCCCAGTGATGGATACATTCTGCTCTATTTCTCACTGCATACACTTATTTACCGGGACTTAATAGCATAGTTGTATTATCCCATGGCGGTTTGTATGGTATTTGCTCCTTTTTTTCATGTACTCCAACAGGATACCTGAACTCAATGTAATATCGTACTGTGAACCCACCCCAAAGTGCTTGTGGTGTTTGGGGGGCCCAGTGCACATCTCTGCCGGGGCCCATGATGGTGTTAAGACAGCCCTGGGTACAACGTCCCATTTTCTCCATTCTACTTCTTTCTGGACTTTGTACACCAACAAGCAAAGAAAAAGGAATGATTCTAGTCTTGATCTGACACTACTCATCCAAAACCTGCCTTACACTGAAACTTGAAAGGCACACCTGTTGCAGTACATAAAACCAGTGTATCCCCTACTGACTACTCACACAAAGCTAGTAGTACTGCAGAAACTGAGAAGGCCTCAGGAAGGGACCTATACAGAGAATTCCCTCCTCATAAGAAGCCACATCCACTGCTGAGATATAGAGGACTTAGAGAAAAACCTTTAGGGACTACAAAGCCTTTCTCTAGGAAAACCATTTTTCTACAGGTGTTGTGCATCAACCTCCCATCTTGCAAAAAACTGTATGACAAACCTCATGTGTTTAGAATGTGACAGCAAAGAACATAATACAGCTTTACACCTAGAACCAGCTCCTCGGATTCTCATATCCTCAGACTAAACCCCAGAGCACGGCAGGGAAAAGAAAGACATATGGCCACATGTATGAAAACTGTCTTGGTCTAAGACTTTCCTTTATCGCCCGTAGCAACCCGCGTTCCCCTTACATTTCATCCAGTGTTCTGAAAGAATGAAACAGGTGTTCTGATTGGTTGCTATGGGCAACAAAGAAAGTCTTAGACCAAAACAGTTTTCATACATGTCCCCCATAGTATGTCCCTGAAGTCACACCTCAGTGCACCCAAGTCTGCGAAAAAGGTCTTAGCGGGAAATCCTCTTCCAAAATTGGTCTTGTTACAGTTTACCCAATTGGTCATAGAGAGAAGACAACAAGGCTGTCTGCCATTCTGATGATCAAAGCAACAGATGTCTCGCTAACTCAACTTACTTTGATATCTTCAAGACTGAAGGACACATATCTTCATATTCACTCAAGACTTGCTCAGGTGTGAGTGAAGAAGTAGAACCTTGGCTGGGTCATCATAGGTGATGTCTGCTTAGGAAATGATCACAAACCAACCACTGTGAACTCGCTTTACAACCAGGTGTTCATATGAGAAATTGGGGAGTCCATCCCTTTTCCAACCCTGTCCAACAGATTCTTCATCAACAGGAAGCTTACGGAAACTGAGAACCTTTCCTTCCATGAAGACAGAGATCATTTAGGATGAACAGTCTTTCAGAGTTCAAAGGAAGGAACATAAAAAAAGCCCCATATTTGAAGATGATCTATCACTTACCTGTGAAGATAATGAAAAAAAGGATTTTTCAAGGATAATTCAAAAAGCTGGGTCGCACAGCTTCCCTTCAAGACACAGAGATGTAATTTCCCCAATAACAAGGACCAAGCACTGCAAGTTTTTAAAAAATTCAGCCCCAAATTTTCCCAAAGAAGACCAAAAACAAAAACAAAAATTTTCTAAATTTATGGGGCAAGAAACTTGCAAAAAACCACACAAAAGTGGGCCCCACCCTCTAGAAAAAATTAAACAAACACTGTATTTCCCCAATTTCAGTGTCTACCCCCAAGGGCCCCCGGGGAAAAAATCGGGGTCGTTTTAAAACTCCAGCTCACAGTTAAAGGTGGGGCCCTTAAAGATGTTCTTTGACGGGGGACCGACCTCAATAATCCCACCCCCTCGGTGCCCTATAAATTTTCCACAAAGGGAAACCTTTTTTGCAATTTTTGCTGATATAAAACAAATGTTTAATTTTTTCCCAAGTTAAAAAAGAACCCCGGAACTTCTTGAGTTTTTTTCGGGTTTAGCCCTCCCAAAAGACTTCCAGAATATTGCAGGGAAGGAACATGTTTTTTGGGCCAAAACCCCTCTCCTACAGTTGCTTTTTTGGGGGGACTCAGACTATCGCTAAAAAGGGGGGTGAAAAAGGAAAATTTTGGACAGGATGCCAGTTTGTTGAGAGAGGCTTTTATGTAGATGATGGCCTCAAGTCACTTCCTTCACCAGAGGCTTTAATCAGTCTACTCAAAAGGACTCAAAGTATGCTCGCCTGTTCAAACCTGCAGATTGCATCAAACAGCAAAGTATAAATGGGGGCCCTTCCCCAAACTCAAGATCACCCCCTTTAAAATTTAAAAAAAATTTAGATTGGGGGTTTTTAACACCTAATCCCCAATCCCAGCCCCCAGCTAGGGCTCAATGGGCCCTCATGACTTACTCTCTTACTTTTAAAGGTTCGACCAAGAAAAAGGTTTTTCCAAACATACATGGGTCTTATCAACTGTAAAGGGGCCTTTCATTCCTTTTGGGTTTTTCCCGCACCTGTGCCACCCAATTTAAGACTCTCCTCGAGAGTTAACTACAGATAATGAAATTGGGATTCTACTTTTCCCTCAGAAAAAGAGGTGTTATCGATAGCATAGAGGGACTTTTTAAAGATTTTGCTAACCTACACATGGGCTGACCATTTCTCAAAATCCCCCTGGGGGCTTTTTCCCAAGAAAATTTTTCCTTTTTGTTTCCTCTTTTAAAACCCAATCACTGCATTTGTTTTATCTCAAAACGTGACCTTAAAGTCCGGGTTAGTTTGTAAGGGGTTTAAGGCAAAGCTGGCACCTCAAGGGAGCCAAACCATACCTATATTAGATTTTTGCGCTGTTCTAGCAGTAGAACGGGCCCAGAACGATTATGTTAAATAGATTGTGAAACTTGATGATACAGGTTTTCCCATGCAGACAGCAAAGTGTGTGGGCTATTTTTAAAAGAGACTAGAAGTTTTTTATGTCTATGTAAAAAACAAGTTAAAAAGAATTAAAAAGGTCGAAAAAAAGACTCGTTGCACAATGGGCCAATGGCAAAACCCAGAAACCCAAAGCCACTGGGGTATATTAGCTTCAAGACCCTTAAAAAACCTGCCTGGTAAAAGGCCAACATTTCTGTATGAACTAGTACTTGACAATTTGGAAGGAAGCACATACAAACTATTAGAGACAGAATCTGATGCAGAGATCATCCTTACACTTGCCATAACAGCTTGTAACAGGCAGCCTGGGTCTTAACATTTTAAGAGGTTTTCTACTTGGAGTCTTTAAAAAAAACCTGTTACCTAGTTTATGTCCCCTTGCTGGGACAGCAAAGCTAGTGACAGACCTGTTCCACACTGTTTCTTTTATTCTGGGAAGATTTGTAAATTTTAGGCATTTTAGGGGTGAAATGTCCCCGAAAATTGGGAGTGGGAAACCCGGGTTTTTTGGCGATTAAAAAAGTGTAAAGTGCGGCAGAAATCTTACCCTAACAAAAATTTGGAGCTCCGGGATACCTTGCATAGTAAACAAAAAGGTTTTTTAAAAATGAGCCTGTGTTCCTCCATAAAAAAATGTGCCTGTTTAGGGGCACAGCACAACCCAAGTGTTTATGTTTAGGCACATTTCACAAAATTTTTAAAAAGTATTAAATTTGGCACATTACAAGTTGTGTTTGGCGCTTTAAAAAGTTAATTTGTTAGGCGCAATTTTATATATTGGGAATGATAAACTATGCGCCTTTGGGGTTTCGTGATGTGCCCCGAAAGTTTTCAAAAAAAAACGTATGTAATGCCCCAACGGGGGCACAAAAACGCTCGGAGGCGCATAGCTTTTCATTACAAGTATAAAAAAAACACCAAAAACATACTTTTAATTGTGCCTAAAAATATACTTGTGAAAAAAGGCCCAACCATATACACCCTTTTAAGATGTGTTTTGTGCCCCAAAAGGCAATTTCATTATGGAGGCGCCCCAGCGCAACAATTTTTTGGCCATTTAAAAGCTCGTTCCCCCGGGATATAATGCCCCAGTTTGGAGTACGACCGTTCATTTAAAATCCAAAAAAAGGTGTCAAAAACGGGGTTTTAAAACGCAATTTTGACCCCAAAAAAAAAAAAGGGGTTTGGGGGTTTTTGGGAAAAATTTATTTAACCAAACGCTCCCCTAGCAAAATTTTAGAGGGGGGCCCGGAATGTACTGGCTTAAGGGAGGGTTGGGCACATCCCGGCACTGCTTGGGTTGGTTTGGCCCCTACAGACCCCAGACCTCAATCCAAACAAAACATTGTGTGCAGAGCTGCAAAAAAAAACTGTATTTGGAAACCCCAAATGATTTTACCCCCTAAGGGATCCACATTGGGGAAAGTTTAGGAAAAAAAACCTGTGATCAGATTTCGGTTTTTTACTTTCTTAAAAATTTTAAAAAACAGCATGGGCCTTTAAAAGGGTTCAGGCAGTGTTTTAAACCTTTAAGGGGGTTTATAAAAAACTAACAAAATAAAAATATAATTAATGACAAAATCTGAAAAATGAGAAGCTAAATATTGCAAGTCAAAATTTAGTATGAAAGCAAAAAATTATTGTCTATAAAATGATGGTACACTGAAATTCAAAGTGTAGTAGATGGTGAGATATGGAGCCAGACAATCAAAAGTTCAAAACACTTTTGCTTGCCGGTATAATTAGCTATCTAATACCGGGAAGTATGTACTTAACAGGGAGATATATAACTTCCTACCTACTGGTGGTCTATACATCTGTAAAGCGGAGGTGGATTCGCTGGACCACCGCAAGCGATGATAGTTAAGCCACCCAGGGAGCGGAGTCTAAGTGGGGCCCCCCCGGTTTATTCACCAACCCCCCCCACAAAGGGGAGGGACTTGCTGCGGCGTGAGGCTCCCGGGTCGTCCCCCGCTATTGCTTGCGGAGGGGGGGCGGGGGAATGCAGGTACAAAATGGGGATCCAGAACGTAGTCGGGGACAGGCAGGAGGGTCAGGCGGGGGGGCGAGGTTCGTGGCGGATGGCAGAAGGTCGGGCAGGGGCGGAGGCAAAGTCAGGGAACATAAGGGCGGATGGTCCCGGGTAACAAGGGCTCAGAACACAAAAGGGGGACTCCAAAAACCACCAACAAACGGGCAGTGGGGGTAGGAAAGACCTAAAAGGGGGGGCGGCCGGGGATGGTAATTCCCCGGCGCGCTACCCTTTAAATCATGACCAGCCGTCGCGCGCCGCCCAAAGGAGCGGGTACGACGCGGTGGCTGTCAGAGCCGGACACAGGACGGGGATGGTAAGTATGGGTTTCCCAGGGAAGGAGCAAAGGGGGAAAAGGGGGCTGGGGGGCAGCGCGGCGCCCCCCCGGGGCCGCGGCCGCGGCGCCGAGCCTTGTGACAATATTTACCTAAATACTGGGGGGTTTCTACATAGCTCCCTATCTAATAGGGGCCTATATAGGAATAATGGGTGATTCCCCATCCCACATGACACCTATCATAGGAGAGAGGGTTGCTGTAGGGGATGGGACGTCACCATCCTTTCCTATATAGGCTCCCATTAGATAGGGAGGTATGAAACCTCCCCCCATAGTAGGTAGGTAGCTATGTAGGTGCTGGAAAAGTAGGATTCCAAAATGTTTGTGTAGTAATTTCTGCAAGTCATGGCCAGAAGAAGTTATCATGGCGGTCTTTTTCCCCGATAAGAAGAAAAAGAAAAGGGAAGACTCACAGAGAAAGAGGTAATACTAATAACCAAAACCCACCCAAAATTGGTCTATAGATGCCAAAGCAATAGGGAAATAAATTTTAAAAAAAATCACCTCATTAAAATAAACTTTTAACTACTTTTAAAAAAAATTTTTTTTTAAAATTGGGTGTCAAAAAAACCTCATTAAAATTGTCCCAAACATTTGCATGTGATTGATTTTTAATGGGCCCCAATCAAAATCCATAAAAATAAATGGGATTATTTCGGGGCTGTAAACCGTGAGTAAAAATCATATTCACATGAAACAATTAAAAATATTCATTGACTACTGTGTCCTCCAAAGGATTTCCAATGGCAGAATCCGAAGGAGTAGATTTTTTCTTGTATGGACGTACCCTTACAGCTTTGTTTTTTGTGGGTTATATTTTTTATTGCGACCCTTTTGGATTGCATATTATATATTTAACTTTGATTCACTTGTTTTCTGAATTGTGTTTTATGATTTTCATTTTCACACTAGGAGACTCTGAACGCTTTTATAATACATTGTATATTTGTTTGTGCATTACACTGACAGGGAGCCAAGGGGAAATTGTTTAAAAGAGGGCACTAAGATGCGGGCCTAACTGACCTGGGGCCTTAAAGGGGGTTTTACGCTTCATCATTTCCCTGTTTCTTGTACTTTCAGTTTCTCAATTCCTCAAACCCAGGGGGTTTTTTTCTCCTTCACTGGGTGTTTTTAATAAAGGGGGGATACACACCCCCCCTTCATGTTCGTGTTGCCCCCGTTTTCAGTGTGTTTGTTTGAGATCAGGGGGAGGGGATGCACATCCTTCCCTCCCCCCCCCCCTCTGCCCCGAGTCCACACGTTAGTGTGTTTTCCCTTATGCGTTTATTTTGTAAAGCTAGTTTAAAATCACAGCCCGCATTCAGTCAAAACAGTTGCTAAAACTCAGAGGTGATTGTCCCCTCTTACAGCGGGAGTTTTGTCAGAAAAACCCGTCTCTATGAACTCATCCAGGGCAGACAGATCTGTCTCCTTTCTTCTTTCATGCACAGCATTAGGCACCAACACAATTCTGCTGTTTTTGATTGTAAAGCGCTGCGGGTCACGGTGTGCGAGTGAAATGTTGCCGGCCCCTTATCTGAGTGAGGAAAAGGCAGGAATGCGTGCCCCTGTAAATAGCCCGGGGGCCCAGACAGAAGTAAATTAGTAGAGCCGTCAGCCAATAAAATGAAAGGAAGTAACCGCCCCGATGGAAAATGTGTTTAAAAAAACAAACATAGGGAGACTGTAAAATAAACAGCTTTGAAAATGACATCGTTTGAAAGTGCTTGTTTTACTGCCCCTTATTCTGAAGATTTTTAATTAAATGAAAAAAAAACACATTTAATTCATGGCACTAAAACCATGGCATTTAAGGGGGTTTAAAACAGTATAAGCAGTTAATGAGCAAAATTCCCCCAATAATGCCTCTCATTATGGTATGATACATTGGGAAGAACACTTTAGGGTGAGAAAAAACCCCACCCCCGCATGCTGTACTGTTTGTTATCCAATGCCCAGGCAAGGTTTAAGATCAGTAACTAAAAAATTACCTGGCTTCTCCCGGGTCATTTCGTTAAGTTCTTTGATTGTATGTATTTTAAAATCTTTGTTTGCTATGAACCCCTTTACAGTTTTGGGGACTCGGGGCATAAGACCCACAGGTGAAGTTGGTTCTAGGGGCATAGTGAGTATTTTTGGGGGCCCACAGGTAAAAATTTATTTTGGGTGCCATCCAACAGTAGGGGGGAATGACTGTAAGTCTCCTATACTTGCCCTTTTTCTCTACATTTCTGCTCAACAAAGATCCCATTGCAGGTAAAAAAAAGGGCAGGTTTGCATGCGGGGCCCTTGGTTCCCCCCTGTTTTCTGGTGGCGTCCGACCCTGGCCCCCCTTATGCATCATGCCAAAAAACTCTCCCTTTTTTGGGGGGGGGGGTTCCCCATTTGGGGTCCCCCCCGCCCCCCCGGGGGGTTTGGTTTGCACGGGCGGGGGGGCCCTTTTAAAATGACCGCGTCCGGATAGCGCGGTGCGCTACTCCGGCCCCGCCGGTCCTTTTCCCCAAGGCGGGTGAAGGGGGCGCTGCGCCCTTCACCCCCCGGAACCTCGTTGAGCAGGGAGGGCAGAGGGGTCGCTCCCCCCCCCCTGTTGTGGGGCCCCGCTGTCGCGTACATACGGTCAGGTAGGGGGAAGTAGCCGGCCGACCACTTCCCCTTGACCTGCTGAGGAAGTCCGGAGGGGCCGTCTGCAGGAGCCGGTCAGGAAAGTGGATTTTATTATTTTATTTTTATTATTTTTGGGGGCACGTTGGCTACAATGGGGGGTTACTGGTACAATGGGGGCTCCCTGGCTACAATGGGGGCAATACCTGGCAAAGAGGGGGCATTTGGGGCTAAAAGGGGGGGTACTCCCTGGCTAAAAGGGGGGGTCTCCCGGGAACGAGGGGGCCTACCTGGCTAACAAGGGGGCACTACCTGGTAACAATGGGGACCCCTGGTCAATGGGGGCACTACCGGGTACAATTGGGCACTACCTGGCTAAGTGGGGCATACCTGGAACAATGGAGGCACCCCTGGTTTACTAATGGGGACCCCTGGCTCCAAAGGGGTGTACTACCTGGTACAAAAAGGGGGAAATTTCCTGGTTTAAAATGGGGGGTCTACCTGGCAACGAGGGGGGCCCTTTACCTGGCTAAAATGGGGGGCACTACTTGGCAACAAGGGGGGGCATACTGGCTTAAAGGGGGTATCCCTGGCTCAATGGGGGCCTACCGGCTACAAGGGGGGGTCTCCCTGGCAACAAGGGGGCCCAACCTGGCAACAGAGGGGGCACAACCAGGCAAAAAAATGGGGGATACCGGCTAACATGGGGGCACTAGGGCAAACGGGGGGGCACTCCCGGGCTACAGGGGGGGCACCCCTGGCAAAAAAGGGGGATCTACTGGCAACAGGGGGGGCCACCTGGAAAGCAAGGGGGATTACCGGCACAGAGGGGGCACTCCCTGGCAAACAGGGGCACTCCCTGGCAAACAATGGGGTTTAACCTGGCAACAAAGGGGGGCATCTACCTGGCTACAAAATTTTTCTACCCGGAAAAGGGAAAGGGGTCTATTTTTACAAGGGGCATCTACCGCCGTAAGGGGCACTACCTGGTTATGGGGGGGGTATACCTGGGATAAGGGGATTACCGGCTTTCTTTCCCAAACCGTTATTCGTTAGGGGGTTTGGGTGTGGCTTTTGAAGGGGCGTGGCATCCTCCAAGAGGGGGGTGTCCAAAGCAGATTTGTGCCGCAGCGCGCTACGCGCGCCCCCACAATTTTCTCCTGCTTTTTCGTTTCAAAATTGGCAACTATGCCCTATGGGTGTTAGGTCTGCTGAGAGGTTTCGTCGCTGGGCAGCCCTGTGCTTTCTTGGATTCTTTCCTCCCAAATAAAAAGGGTTCCTTTTTTGGATAAATGGTCTAAATTAAATTACAGTCCGTCCCCAAGTTTGATTTTTTGTGAATTTGGCAACAATGGGGAGAGCTGAATCCCGACAAAAAAATTTTAAATTGCCTTATTGTGTAGTGTTAAAATGTTAATTGTGAGTTTTTGGCCCTACATGAAGAACAGACATGTTTATGGCAAATTTTTTGGGGGGGTTTGCAAAAAAATAGGGCTCAGTAGCAGAACCCCGTCAAAACCTTCCAAGTTACCTGATTTTTCTTTTATTTTTTTATCTCTTTACTCTCTCAATTTTGAACATTAGGCATTGCTTTAAAACGGTTTTTTTCACCCCCAAATTTTTGGTTTTGTTGAAATATTTAATAAGACTTGAAAAGCATTCTAAAGACGGTGGTTTGTAAAAGGGTAAAAGGACTGGATTATATTTTGCCTTTTTTAAAAAGGGGTGTCTACTACAGGATTGTCCCTTTTTTTAAAGCTGCAAAAAGAATCACCTTTGCATATATGTCCATTAAAAAGTAACCTACATTTTGGATTACCCTTTGTATCGGGGGTGCATCGCTCCTCGGTCGTATGCTACAGGGCTGTTCAATTCTCAAGATAGGGTTTCCCGCACGTTGTGTAGCTAAGACCCGGCTTTCTCTGCAGCTTAGTAAAGCCATAAACCCGCCCTGAATTTAAAAGAAACCAAGAAAACAGGGATGAGGTAAAAGGACAACCCCTTTTTGTTTTTTCTGTGGTTTTCCAAGGGTTTTTTTTCCATTTCGGCTGGTTTTTTGGGAGATGCCCCCGGGGTTTTGAACATTCAAAAAAACCTGGGGGAGGATCCACCCCCTACAAAGTGTGATCGAACACATTTCCCAATGCAAGACAGAATTGGCGGGTTTTGCCCTTAGTCAGGCTCAGGAAGCTTAAAGGTGAGCTTTTAGGTGTTAGTTTGGAACGACTGTAGAACGCAAATTTCCTGCAAATGGGTAGGAATAATTAAAAAGGTGGAAATGTTTATGCAAAGCTACCAGCCCGTAACTTAGACCAAGCAATGTACCATGTTCATTTATTTTAAACCATGGAAGGACAAAGAGACCCCGATTGCGGTGAGCACCTCCCAAAATTTTTGTTCCAAAGGTGCTAGTATCAGAGTCCCCGTCGAGCCCAAGAGGGAACCCCCTGGGGTTTTATACTGAAAAAATTTGTGTTTCTGAGTTTAGCAGTGTTATGAAAGTTAAGAACATGATGTCACCCCGAACTGGGGGTAAAAGGTTTTATTTGGAATTTTTACCCCGGCCCCCGAAGCTTGCAGACAGCAACTGGGAAAATCAAAAAATGTTGGAAATCGGGGGTGATTGAGCAATCAGGAAGCGAATGTCAAAACCCATCATGCTGATACCCAAGATGGATGGTGATTCCAAAACTAAAAGAGGTTTATCAATTTGGGCGTGACTCAATTTTCCCAAAAGTAATGAATTTTAATTTAGAGACTAAGTCATGCCCGATAATTTAAATAATAAACTTTATGAGGGGCTGAGACAGCCCCTATAAGGTCAGGCGTGCTGATTCTTTTAAAGCAAGTTAAAGCAAACCCCACGAATGTGCCTGGGCTGGAAAAGCACGTACCCGGGGTTTTAATAAGTAGGGTATTATAAAACCCCGGTAATAAAGTGGACTTTACAGGACGGCCAAAGCCCACAACAAAAAGGCAAGGAAAAAGCCTTTTTCCAGGTATTTTGGTTTACTATCGAGGTTATTCCGAAACTTTGAAGTATGCGGCTCCCCTAACATATGTACGGTCAAGTCCCCTCATGGTCACTTGGAACCCAGAGGCAAAAAAAAAAAGGGGATTCCATGTGATAAAAAAGGGGTTTGTAAAAAGGCCAGTCTTTATCACCCCTAAATTTATAAAGGAATTACTGACAGACAGATGTGTTGTGTGGGGTTTTTGCATACTTTCCAGGTGGGCGGAGAAGAGCACCCAGACATAGTTAAATAGGAAAAATCAACCCGCGGGAGGAATTTTTTTGTTTAGCGGGGTGGTTGGCTGAATGGGCCCAGAATCCCCCCGTATTTTATGGGGCATCACTTTTTGGTTGTCTGGACCCCTTTTAACTAATTTGATGTTCCCTACATTACAAAATTTTGTTTTTTTTTAGGCACAGGGAGGAAAAATCGGGGAATGTCGAGGCTTGTCAAGGAACATGTTTAATGGTTAAAAATGGTGACCCCCAAGGGGCGAACAGAGGGGAGTGTATGTAGCAGTGTGGGGGGAGTTTTTGAGGGAGGTTGTTTTTACCCAGAAGGCTTTAATGTGGCTTCAGGATACTTGGACAGATACCTGTTCAGAAGGCCTGGTCTCGGTGAAGGGGAAACTGACAGTTTGATTCACTGACATCTTTTGTTAAAGGTTTCAAGAGCTGGTTCGGGCCATTTTTCCTGGAATGGCCCCAAAATGAGGGTGGGAGGCCACCCCCACGACCAGGGGGAATGTTCGGGCCCCTAAAGGCTGGGCCGCAGGCCTATTTTGGGGGATCCCGGTGGATGGCCCTGGAGGCCTTAATATAGGTCAACTCTTGGAATCGCTTTTCTGCTGAGGGAATAAAGCAAAAATGAAAGGGGCTCCGAAGTTTAACTTGGGGATTTAAAATTTTAAGTGGGGGTAATTGCGATGTGGGCAAGCTAATCCATGTGGGGGAGAGTAATCCCCAAAGGGGGGTGGAGCAAAAATTGGATAGCCCGGGAGTGTTGTGTGTGTGAGGAAAAGGTGGTTTAGGGCCCAATTTTTAAAAGTTTTTTAATATGGCCGTTCTTGATGGTTTTTTGTTAAGTTTGCAATGTATAAATGCCCTCACTGTGTTTTATGTCTTCAGTGGTGTAATGTGAGATGTATACAGTGTATGAGTGGTTGATTGTGAGATGTATACTGTGTATAAGTGGTTTATATGGGATATATACAGCGGTGGAGTGGTGTTATACTGTGTATGAGTGGTGTATGTGAGAGTATACTGTATATGATGTGTGTATGTGAGATGTATATTGTGTATGAGTGGTGTATATGGGATGTATATGGCGTGTGAGTGGTGTATACTGTGTATGAGTGGTGTATGTGAGATGTATAAAAAGAAACATATATAGTGGCTCACCTTTCAATTTCAGCTTCGGCCGTATTGTAACAAGCTGGCAAAGTCCTGCTCCTCTGTATCCTCCGATCCTCCGCGGCTCTAGCGGTAATGCACTTACAAACTTAAGGACGAAGGCGGCGCTCGGCTCAGGCGAGGCTAATCAACATCCGGACCGAGGATACGTGGTAGGAGAAATCTTTATTTACAAACTCAGTGGTACAGCAGTACTCTAGGCTAAAATCCGGGAGAGACCCGGTCTGACGCGTTTCGAGCCAGTGGGCTCTTGGTCACAGTAACATAAAAATGGGAAAATCCCAGTTAAAAACATAGCTTAGCCTATGAACTTCACAGTAGAAATTTCGTCATATCCTGTGAATTTCTAACCATTTAAAGGGGACACGACAAGGGATAGATGTATATAAATACCAAAACATAGATATGTGCCAGCACTATGAAAAGCGGACTAATAAATGTAAAGAAAATCTGTTCTGTAGTTAAAGCCTTTGGGAAATCTAGTGTCTAGGTTTAGGATCCAGAAAGCCTCTCTGTGTCTCACTTTCCGTGTCCAGTTACCCCCCTATATGGTTTTTCCACCTGTTCTATTGCATAGAAAACAAATCCAGTGCAGTTTCCTTCTTGCTGCTCTACGAAATGTCTGGCCACTCCTGACATGTGTGTCTGATTTTTTTGGATGCTATATAGATGTTCTGCTATCCTTGTTTTGAGTTTTCTTATGGTGCTACCTATGTATTTCTTGTTGCACCTGGTGCACTCAATTACATACACAACATGGTGGCTATCGCAGTTGAGAAAATGTAGTATGTTAAAAAAAAAATTCCTTTGATGTAGCGCTGAAAACTGAAGTTTTGACTGTTCTGTTGCATAAATTACATCGTGTACCACCGCAGGGGAAAAACCTTTTAGGGAAAGCCAAGTGCTTTGCGGATTATCCACTGTAAGGGTACTAGGAGAAATCATGGATTTAAGGGTCTCACTTCTTTTAGGTATACACATAGCTCCATCTTCTAGAATTTGGCGTAAAAATATTTAGTTTTTGTGAAACAGGCACTTAATTTCTTTAAAGTTTTACTATAATTAGTCGAGAAAACTAGTGATTTGGCAGTTTCTTAGGTTTATGGATTTCTGAATTTTGCCAAAGTAGTTCATGTTGTGTTTTAGTTTTTATTTTCTTTCTAGCCTCCTCCAAGCTACTTTCCTTATAACCCCTTTGTCTTAGTCTTTGGTCTATTGTTGTTTCTGCCTTGTGATAGTCTTCTTCACGTGTACAGGATCTTTTGCCCCTAACATATTCTCCATATGGGATTGCAGCCACCGTATGCGGAGAGTGGCAGCTATCTGCTTTGAGAATAGAATTCCCTGCACTAGGTTTTCTGTACAGGGAAGTGATAATACGACTTGATTTTACATCCCCTTTGAGAAAGAGGTCCAGAAACGGGACTCCTTCCTTACTCCAATTACTCGTGAATTTCAAATTATATGGATTGGAGTTGACATATTCCATAAAGGACTATAATAAATTAAAGGACACCTTAAATGACCTGGAAAAAATAATCATGGAAAATAAAAAGAAAAAATATATAAGAGACACTGAAGACTACAAAAATGACAGAATATATACATGGCCAAAAACAGGACAATCAAATACTCCTAGATCCATACTGAAGAAAAAGAGATGGTATCAGAAGGATAAAAGATCTGTCAGCTTCACAGACTTAGACAGCACAGACAGTGGGAACACTGATTCTGAAAGAGACACTAGCCATGCACATAGGGCTGAAAATCCACAACCACATCAGCAAAAAAACGGGGAAGACACAGAGGAAGAAGAAGGAGGAACAACAACAAAAAAAAGAAATGGAAAAAGTTAACTCCCCAAAAAAACGGACATAACGGAAGAAGTAAAATGAGGACATGGGGGTGG